>VNJT01001537.1:0-17247 GCA_008042655.1 Drosophila burlai | reverse complement strand
TTTAAAAAAAAAAAAAAAAGGAATTAAAAAAAAAAAAAAATAAATAAATAAATATATAGATATAAATATAAATAAAAATAAATACATAAATAGCTTAAGAAAATCGTATAAAATAACTTCAAAGAATTACGTTATTTTTCAAAAGGAGGGAGATGTAGTATGCACATATAGTGATGTACCACTGTTATCATAAACAGTCCAGGCCAAGTGCAAATGTAATAAGAGCGCCCAGTTGAAGGCCAACACACATAATTGCATAGCCAGCATTCTCACGCTGGCCAAACGCAGCTATGTGTGCCCACTGCACTCCATCTCCTCCAGCGCCGTCGATCGGCGACAATACATATATATCTACATATAAGTTATGTATATAAGCGTCGCAGCGCTGCAGCCTACGCCGGCAGCGCTGCTCACCGAATTAGACTAAGAAACCTTTGTGTTTAAAAACTAAAGAACAATTAAGAAAACACTTTCATTGGAGCGGGACCTTGCCTGCTCCAATCAATAAAAACCTAATCAAACCAAAACCAAAGAATCTTCTTATTATAATAGTAGGACGAAACCGTCAGCAGAGATACGTAGTGTTAATAAAGCAGGACGAAACCGTCAGCAGAGATACGTAATATGGGTAAATAGGACGAAACCGTCAGCAAGGATACGTAGTGTTAATAAAGCAGGACGAAACCGTCAGCAGAGATACGTAGTATGGTTAAATAGCAGAGATACTTAGTGTGGTTACAATCTTACTCCTTGTTACCGCTGGCTCCTACTCCTGAGTTGCTGCTCGCTGGTGACTTCCACCTTGGTCGACGCCGACCACTGAATGATTAATCTGAGGCCAGCCGCCCGCTTTATATAGCGCTTGGCTGGGTTTAGTGTGCCCGCCTGGGCTTTCGATTTGCCCGACTTAGTGTGGCCGGACCACGCGAGCGGCGATTCAAAAATTCACTACTCCCAATGTATTCATTTCTCCACTCTGAAATTTTCGCAGGATTTAAACAAGCCTTAGGGATACCTTTAAAAAATAAAAAATTAAAAAAAAATTATGTCCAAATTAGAATTTTTTTTAATTTTTTGTTAAATTTTAATTTTTTTTCATTAAACAAAATTTTTTTTTTTTTTAGTTTAACTTATTGGAAAGCTAAGGAAAGGGCGCACGTTTCATGTCTTGGACAAATTGTTGTATCTTCATTAGTTTTCTCAGTATATGCGGTTGAAAAAAGTATCTTTTTAAAAAACGGGAAACTTTAGAAAATTATTTCTCGAAAATTCCAAGTATCAGATTGAAATAAAAAAATACGTATCAAATATTTTCAAGTAATAAACCGAAAAAAAAATATAAGAAGGAAAAAAAAAATTTGGTGGCAAATTTTGCGTGGAACGCCCCATATTTTTATACCCTTGCAGGGTATTATAATTTTAGTCAGAAATTTGCAACGCAGTGAAGGAGACATTTCCGACCCTATAAAGTATATATAATCTTGATCAGCATCAACAGCCAAGTCGATATAGCCATGTCTGTCTGTCCGTCTGTAAAAACGCCTAGATTTCAGCAACTATAAGAGCTAGAGCCACCAAATTCGGTATGTAGGTTGGAATGTTTTGCACGCAGATCAAGTTTGTTTCAGATTTAAAAATTTCCCTCCCACTCCCCCGCAAATCAATAAAAACGTTTTGCAGCCACAAATATTACCATAAATCTTTCTTTTTGTGCATAGGCATGCATATGTATAACATGTATCAATACCGAAAATCTGGTAAAGATCCGGTGAAAACACAAAAGTTATTTACTTATCAGTGTGTTATCTATTTGGCAGCTAGCAAAACAACAACAAAACTGATTAGCGCAAGAAACTACTCCCGTGCGCAAAAAAAAAGAGGGGTTATCTCTTTCTCTGTCTTGCACACGCAAGTGCATGAGATGGTGGTGGTTTTGCAAAGAGCGAGTTGGTTTACATTTCTCTAATAGGCAAAAGTCACGATCAGCTGATCAGCTGTGGTGTTCCCTGGTTACCGATTTTATTTATAATCGGGAGCTAATTCGAGCGGCGATATATTTTGGTACATGGTATATAACAGTCGTTCACGAACGACTGTAGCTTTCTTACTTGTTTATCTTCTTTTCTCTGAAGCAATACAGCCCCAAAAACCTAACGCACTCGCATCGCAATGAAGCTCTACTTCATCCATATGATCATATAAAGCCAACACTGTAGCTGCAACTAATTTGTTCTTCAAAAGTGTGAAACAATCTAACTCTTTTTTTCCAAATTCAAAAGCTCTATCCTTTCTCAGTAAATCATATAAAGATTTTGCAAATATCGAAAAATCTTTTATAAACCGGCGGAAGTAAGAACAAAGACCTAAGAAGCTTTGTACCTTTATTTGGCACCGGAAAATTTTGTATAGCCTTTAATCCCTTTTCATCAGCTTTAATTCCGACATTTGAAATAAATATTTTACCTTATCCTGTAGAAATTTGCATTTATCCATTCTAAGTTCTAATTTATTCTCTACTAATCTTCTAAACACTTCTACTAATATTTCTAAATGTTCTTTGATGCCCTGACTTGCAATTTAAATATCATCCATATATATTATAACCTTATTTTCACGTATCATATCATAAAAAATATCATTCACAAATCTTTGAAATACCTGCGGTGCCGTTTTCAATCCCATTGGTATTCGCAAGAACTCAAACTGCCCTAATGGTGTTGTAAACTAAGTATATTTTACCGTATCTTTGTTTACGAACATATGAAAGTACCCATTTTTCAAATCTAATTTTGTAAAAACCGATTTTTCGACTAATTTATCCAAAAGATCATCAATTAAGGGAATTGGATAATTATCTTTTGCCATAACCTTTAGCCTTCTGAAATCAATACACAATCTAAATTCCCTGTCTTTTTCTTCACTAATACAATTGGCGGAGCATATTCAGACCTACTACTCTGAATAATACCCTTTTCTAAATATTCGTCTAACATTTTCTGCAACGCTTCCTTTTGACTATACGACAATCTCCGAGGTGCACTACTAAAAGGTTTTGCGCTATCTAAAATCATATTAATCTCGCATTTACTTTTAGGTACTCTAACATCTTGATTAGCTTCATTCTATCCGAATAACTAACCTGATCGCCAATATTGTAACCCTTTCTTCATCCTCTTGTTCTAACATATTTATTTGTAACATTTCTGTTTCAAAATGTTCCTCCAACACTCCTATTTGTCCCCCTCCACTGTTTGTACCTAAATTTGTACCTAAACTATTCTGCCCTAAACTTCTACCTAACCCGTTTTTCCCTAAGTTTGTCCCTAAACCGGGTTGCCCTAACTTGTACCTAAACCGTTCTGACCTAAACTTGTACCTAACCCGTTTTTCCCTAAGCTTATCCCTAAACCGTTTTCTCCTACATTTTTACCTAAACAATTCTCCCCTAAACATGTACCTAAACATTTTCCTCCTAATCTTGTCCCTAAATTGCTTCCTAAATATGTAGGTACTAAAACTTTCCTCTCCTAAGCTTGTACCTAATACATTATCACCTAAAATTGTACCTAACATATTATCATCTAAACGTGTACCTAACATATTAACATCTAAACGTTTACCTAACATTTCCTCTCCTAAGCTTTCTGCTAATTTATTTCCATTTAAATTTTCACCCACATTTTTCTTATCGATGCTTTTTTCAGAATTTCCCTTCTTTATATTTATCACTAGTTTTAATTCTTCTAAATCAATTTTTAAATTACAAATATCCATAAAATCTCTGCCCAGCACAATATTACAGCCCATTGATTCATCAGCCACTACAATTAATTTAAACCAAATCTTTATTTCTTTTTTGAACATGAAACATAATATTTTTCCAAAGCTTTTCAATAAGCTCTTATTTAATCCTAAATAGCTCTCTTCTTGAGGCTCTAATTTCACTCCTTTTGGTATGTAAGATTGTTTAATAAACGAAACTGGGCTTCCTGAATCTATTTGGCATTCTGTAATAATAGGCTGGTTAGGATATTGAACAAAACAAAAATTATTGTCCGCCTTTTTTTTTATTTTGCGGGCACTCTGCAATCCTGTGGCCCTCCGCGCCACATCCGTAACATGAGCCTGGCGTCCTCTTCGGTTTGATGCAGTCCCTCATCCAGTGCCCTTTACCGTTGCAATTGAAACAACGACTCTCGCTGCTCCCGGCAACCGCCTTTGCTGCAGACATCGTCATCACTGGCGACTTCGTCATCACTGTCGACTTTTCTGGAAGCCTAATGTCCGAAAAAGCTCTAAGCATCCTTTCTGGAGTGCCGAAACATTGAAGTTTAGCCTGCGTACGCAGACTTGGCAATGGGATGCTTTCCACAAGCCCATCGATCAACTATTCTTCTTCCACTGGAACATCTCGCGCCAGCCTCCATTTTTCCTCCATATATAAGGCGAATTTCTCGGTCGACGACCAAGTTCGTGCTTCAAACTTTCGCCGTAACGCTGATTTCGACTCGAGATCTCCAAACGCTAGCTTCAATTGGTCGAGTAAATCACTAATCGGAGTTGTAAAGCGTCCCCCATCCGCGTGTAACCACTGCATGGAATCTCCCTTAAGCTTGCTGAGCAGCAGCACACGCCGCTGCATGTCCGTCAATTTGTAGAGTTTCGAGACATTATCCCATTGATCAATCCATAATTTGATTGAATCCTTGCTGAAGAAATCCGTTAGCATCTCTCTCGCCATGGCAATCCTCGGTGACGACAAATAGGCGCTTTCATTTCTGGCTCTATTCTGCTCAATTTCATCACTCGCGTCGCTTCTGCCGCTGCCTCTGCCACCACCTCTGCCGCTGCCTCTGCCTTCGCTAATGTTGTCGCCTCTGCTTGCCTCTCTGCCGCTGCCTCTGCCATGGTTATCGCTTCTGCTTGCCTCTCTGCCGCTGCCTCTGCCATCGTTGTCGCCTCTGCTTGCCTCTCTGCCGCTGCCTCTGCCTTCGCGGTCTTCAATCGCAGCACCGTTAGCTTCCCCGGAATTCTGGCTGTTGCTCGCGTCGTCGATCTGGCGATTCAAACTAGCAAACTTTTCGTGCGCCTTTTCTATCTCTGCGTGTAAATGTTTTAAGTTGTCGAATTCCGCTTCTATCTCGTCGTCTTCCTCTTCCTCGAGCTGCGCATTTACCGTTTCTTCGATATCTTCTGGCGCGTTTCCACGAACTTCTCTCGGTACTTTAGCCAGCCTCGAGAACAACTCTACTTTCGTGCCTTTTGTTGGCAAATTCAGCACTTCTAACCAACGTTTAAGCTGGACTACCGTTATGTCTGTTATGTTCATTTCCATAATTATTTTTTCGTTCTTAATATTTTCCTTGTTCACCGGCGTTTTTGGTTTTATGAAGAAAAAAAATCTTCCGTATCCCACTTCTGAGATTGTGTCAGGATGTTCTTTAATTATATTATTTTATTTATTATATGTATTCCGTTGGTTATTATATTATTATTTACAATGTTTTTAAAACTATGTTTAACTATCTTGTCTTTTCTAATTTTCTTTACTCTTTTCCACTCTTCTTCTGGTTTGTTCTAATTCTTATTCCACTCAGTTATTGTTCGTTCTTTCTTGTTTGCGTGCTCGTACCGAAGTGATCCGCTGCTCGCAGAGAGCAAGCCGCTCTCTCAAAAATAATGGGCCCAGAGCATATTAATCATAATTGGCCTGCTACAAATGTGATGAATTTCATTGTCAAATTGTGATTTTTTTTTAAGGGGGGTTTCTACCTTGTGTGGTCGAAAAAATGTTCTTTTTAAAAAATTTGTTTCGTGGAATGTATTGAAGATAAACACTTCTAATTTTTTTCAGGTGTATCTACAAGTTTATTGTTTACGTACAAAAAGTTTCAAATGGAAATATGCACAGGGGGAGGGGGGGGGCATTGAGCAATGGAACGCCATTTTTCGCTTACGGAAGTCCTGCTGCTGCCCCAAAGGATCTGAAACACAAAAATTAAATATATTCTTACTTTGTATACTTTTGCGCATGGCTGGTACCAAAATTACGAAAAAAGAATGAAAATTGAAAAACTTATGCGATTTTAAATGAAAAACTCGATTTTTACGCACGTTTTTCGACATTAATTGTTATATAAAATGAAAAATATTCAATATTTTTTAAAGATTTTGGTACCAGCCATGGAGAAGCCTCTAATACACGATACTTTAAAATTTCGTGGCGATTGCTCAACTCGTCTGGCTTGAATCACTTCCGTAAGGTCAAAAAATGTCGTTTCGAGTAAAACGCGTTTGAAGTTTTGCTTCAGTACCTGTTTTAATGGGTAGGTGCTCCCTGTTTTAAGGTGTAGGTTCCGTAATTCTTAAGATAACCAATTGAAATTTTGGGAGCGGACTCTAGAAACATATATCAATCCAAAAATGCAAAAAAAAAAAATTCGATTTTTTCGACCACACAAGGTAGAAACCCCCCTTAACTGTCGCCATTTTACGAAAAATTAATTTAAAAATAAGTTCTACGTACTTCTCTGGAGACAACAATATGGAATCAGAAAAGGTTTGGTTTTTTGTTCTAGATCAAAAATTGTAGAAGATACGTTTCCAGCCGTGGACCCATTTGAGAATAATCATCCTAGCGAAGAACTGCTGCGGAGTCACCATTATTTGTTTTAATTACTTGAAATGTATATTTTTTTGTATTTTAATATTGATATTATAAAATACTTTTTGCAGAATTTCAATAACTTCATTGTGTTTACCTACAGAAATTTAGAAAATATGCCTTTTTTTTGGTATTTTACAGTGGTGTAACCCTTAAAAATTTAAACCGAGAATATTCTTGTGGGGTTTTGTACCTTTTCCACTTGCTGTATGCTTTATCGCGCTGTGTAATAGCCCTGCGAATATTATTAAAACACCAAGGTTTTTGATTCGGGCGAATCGTCTGCCTTCGTTTTGGTACAAAATAGTTATAAAGGGATTGTATTTTACGTTGCTGTTGATCAACTTGGTCTTCAACTCTTGGTAGTGAGTAAATTCTATCCTAATTGTAATTACTTAATGCTTCACTTAAGTAAATAAGGTTTATGTTTTAAAAGTCCCCAAAAGCTATTGTGTAGTCATGATATTGAAGGTCAAGTGCATATGTCAAGAAAATAAGGTCGTGTTTCGAGAAGGATGGCACTATTAATTGGTCATATAATGCTACTTTGTCTTTGTTAGTCACAATAAATATGGTACATCTAACAGTGTGTTGCGTGATATGGTAGTGTGTAGGAGTGCAATTAACCAAATACATGCCAAGCAAATTCATATTGTCAGTCAGATGTGATTCTCTTAATAGTGCATTTCCGGAGTGCTGGAAAGTTTATTATACCAATTCCCAAAGCAAATAAGCAATACAGACCCATTTCGATTCTGCCTTATTTGTCAAAGGTGTTCGAAAAGTTGATGGCTGTGTATCTAACAATGAAATGCTAAACAACAACCAATCTGGCTTTAGGAAATGTAGAAGTTGTACTTCGGCAATTTAAAAATTTCTGACGACATTAGGGAACACTTAGACTATAGAGAAGTGACTTTTTTAGTATTACTTTTGACTATGCAGAAAATGCGTTAGATCTAGGATTTACTTTTAATAGAACTCTGACGTGGAATGATCACATTACAAGGGTAATTGGTAAAACGTATGGAAATTAAGATCACTCTCCATAATCAAACGTTTTCTGCAAACCAACATACGGCTATTAATAGAAAAAAGATGCATTATTCTTGCTCTTTTCTATGGCCTGGAATTCTTTGCATTCTGCGATGTCAATAGCCAAAACAAAATTAAAGTTGTCTTTAACAATATTGCGAGATATATATTCAACCTACACAGAGCAGAGCATGTATCTGGATTCGCCAATCAAATATTTGATATTGAGCTGACAAAATGGATAAAAATTCGCATCTTAATCTATCTTCATAAAATAATATATAGTAAGAAACCATCATACCTTTTTGACAAACTAAGGTTCATGTCATCAAGAAGAACTAACAACATTATGTGCATTAGGCCCATATATCTAACAGCAGAAAGACATTTATTTATTTATTTTTTTTTTAGATAATTAATTTTATTTTTACGCTGAGCAACCAATTAAATGGTTTTAAAACGTATGAACTAACAAACATAACATGGAAACATAACAGAAAGGATACAATTACAATTTAATTAACAATGAAATTTTGGCAACTGTGGGAGTTCACTCTTTCTTTGCCTCCCTCTTGTCCAAAGGTATCCTGGATGACGCCTCCTTCGCCCGGTCGTCGGATTAGCCAATGCAGCCGCTAGGTGGTTAGAGTGGACCTGAACCCGATCATTGTAGCGACTAGAATGTCGATTTATTTGCTCTCTAACGGAGGCAATGTTGAGGTCGTTTGCAATGTCAACATTTCTGGCATACCAGGGTGCATTAGTGATCGTGCGCAACGCTCGGTTTTGGACCCTTAGCACTCGCATAATGTTAGAGTCGGAAGCCGCACCCCATATCTGGACGCAATAGGTCATCGAGGGGACCACTCTCTAGAGCAACACTTTTTTGCTGAGGCTTAGGTTGCTCGCTAGCATAGCATCCAGTTTAATTTTCTAAGCTTCCCACGGCAGCTTGCAATTTTACTAGTGAGCTGCCTCCACGTAAGCCGCTTGTCCAGGATCAATCCCAGGTAGTGCGCCTTGGGTGACTAAGGGATGAGCGTGTCCTGCAATTTAACCCTAGGGAGGACTTTATGCCTCAGGGAAAAATTGCAATGCTGGGCCTAATTACCATTGATGGCTATGTTCCACCTGTTCCACTTGCCATACAGGTCCAAGAATTGTTGGGTTTTCCTGGATGCCTCCAATCGACACGGCGAGTTTGCGATGTAGGCTGTGTCATCAGCATACGTTGCCAGGAGGGTAGCCGGTTTTCTGGGATATGGCAGGTCAGAAGTGTAAAGTGTGTAGAGCACAGGACCCAGAACACTACCCTGCGGAACGCCAGCTTGAATGCATCTGATGGTAGATCTTTCACCTCTCACTTCGACCATGAACTTTCTCTCCAACAGGTACGACTTTAGGAAGGCAGAAGGGTTTTTAGGAAGGAAGACTGCAGAGCTGTATTGCCCTGTTTCAAAGGCTTCTAGGATATGCTTTGTTACTCGATGGGCTTGTTCTGGGGTTCCATAGTGGTTCCGAATGCCGAACTGGTGATCTGGAATGGCATCCTGAACACAACATACTGCCATCATTCTGCGAAGAAATATTCTCTCGAATATTTTAGAGAATGTGGGCTTATTGGTCTGTAGGACGTAACGAGGTTCTCCGGTTTGCCTGGCTTTGGAATCATCGAAATTACAGCGCACTTCCATTGTGTAGAGAAGTGGTGGATATGTAGCATGGAGTTGAACAGCATAACAAGAAATAAGATACCATTTTTTGGCAGAGCCTTGGCAACTCTGCCATCGATACCGTCGAATCCTGGAGCCTTACTGGACTGCAATTTTTCTATTTGTAGACAAACTTCTTCCGGACTCACATGACGAATGGGCTCTACAGCTGGGCATGCAGTATTTAGGAATGCCAGTGTTGCTTCGACGTCCTCAGGCTTCGCCAGGTCAAAAGGCTGAATCTTCCTTCCAGTTTATCAGCAAAAGCCTATGCGATTTCTGAGTCTGATCTGCACCAAGTGTTCTGTGAGGGGGCTGCCGTTTTACTGATCTTGCTGCTTTCCACAGGTTAAATCCGTGTGCTTTACTGGGGTCAGCATTGCGTAGCAAATTAGCGAAATAGTCATTTTTTGTTTTGTGCAACAATTTCTTCAGCTCATCCTCAGCACGACGATAAGCTCTTTTGTCGACCGGATCTCTTGAACACATAAACCTGCGACGCAAGGCTCTTTTCGACGTCACCAGATCCACGACTTCAGGTTTTAAAAGAGCATGAGGTGGGTCTAGTGGGTTTATTGATCCTTGCCAACAGGTTGAGGAGCGGCGATGTGGATATTGCGAATAAAGGGCTCAGTTGCGTCGTCAATGTCCTCAGGGGTGCTTAGAATCATGCTAAGGTTAACAAGTTGGTTAACTGCCGCCAGGAATATTCGCGTTTTGAGGAAGAATATGCGTCTTCTGGGAGACCTTATGAGCAGCAGTACTTAGTTCGATTACCAATGGAATGTGATCAGAACTTACTTCGAAGCTTTCTGAGATGGAGTTAAGCTCAGAGCGAATCCCACGGTATACGGCAAAATCGATAGCTGATGGCGTACGCTGGCTGTAAGGGTTATTCGTGGGCCCTCCGGTTACAAGGAACTCGATATTTGAACTGAAGATACTGTCAAACAAAACTCTTCCACTGGCTGTAGAGTTTCGAGAGCCCCATAGTCGATGGTGTGCATTCCAGTCTCCAGCAATTAGAAATTTGGGTCTTAGTTCATCAAATAGCATGCTGAAGTCATTGCTGGTGCGTTGAAAGTTTGGAGGACAATAAATAGAGGCAAATGCAATTTCGCCTTGGTCCGTGTTAACTTGACTGCCACACATTGAGCACTTTGATTTCCCATAGTTAAGAATTGGTAGTATTTAAGGCAGGACTTTACATAATATCAATGTGATGATTTTGCACAAAATGCTCCAGCTCCAGTGCCTTGTTGGCCAGCTCATCGGCGTTCCACACACCAATTTTCAGTCCAATTTGACTCATGGTTGAGTTGGATGAACTAGGGGAAGTCTAGAGATTGCTTGAGCAGATCCTGGCTCGTGTTTTGAAATAAGGCCAGTGATGAGTGTCATCATTGACATCATCATCTGAAACATTTTGTCAAGCTGAAATACGAGGACGGACATTTTTTCATCAGATTTTATGAACATTTGTTCTTGTCGCTGCCATTGCTGATCATTATGAAAATGTCGCAGTTGCTGGGATGAATTTGGTTGCTGAGACGGTTGCTGGAGTTGGGGACCTTGATGTTGCTGTGGCCTTGGGTTTGTGTCTTACACCGGTTGCGGCGTCTGCCGGTTGCGATGCCCTTCCTGGCTTTGCTGAATCTGCTTCCGATTCCTTCTTCTTAGTGGGGAATATTCTTGCTGCTGCTGGTGACAAGTCCATAGCTGCAGGCTTGTCTGTTGCATTTGGATAGATCCGCCGGCAACGCTCCCGTAAGAAAGCGTAGGCACAACTCCTCTTCGCGCAGCTGGAGCAATAGCTGGTTGTTGAGGGGAGCTACGATGGGATGTAGTACCGCTACGTCGACTTACTGTCTGCTGGTAGACGAGACAGCCCTTGTAGCGTGCTGTATGATTACCGCCACAGTTGAAGCATTTTACTGGATGGACTTCTCGCTGGCAGTCCTCAACGGCATGTTGCTGACCACATCTTACACAGATAACTTCCGTATGAAGTGGTTAAAAGATTGGCACCTTTGGCATTGCACGACGTCATCCACTTTGTGTGGAAGTTCGACGCGAATCCGTTGGCGACAGAGCGTCTTAAGCTCCTGTATTTCCCTGTTGTTTGCAGAAGGCACCAAAGACAAGGTTGACGAGCTTTGTTTTGTCGAAACGGCTTCTGGGTCTATTAATAAACCGCACTATAGGGCCAAGTGAGGTAAGGCTTTCCTTAATGTCCTCATCTGGTACGAAGTGATGAACACCTCGGATGACAATGGGGTAGGATCTTTCCTCTTTGAGCTGCCAGGTATGGAATGGTACCTTTTTTAATGTAAGCGATCTCTTGACTGCTCTGTACGCATCTGAGTCTGAAGCCAGAATCGAAACGGAATTTGTTGGATGAACGATCTTATCAATGAATCTTATAAGTCCGTTCAGAGATTCACAATTTATGTGGTGGTTTGTGAGACGGTGGAGTTAAGTTATTGCCTGAGGGCTGATTTAGGTTGGAGCTGTTGCTGGAGGTACAGTTTTGGTTGACTTGGTTGGTGTTGCTGCCACTGGCTTGATCGGAATTGTCGTGACTGACGGTTTGAGGAACGATAGTGGCTTCGTCGTCTGTGTCGATATCCGAAAGTACCGAGAACTGATTGGCGGATACAGTTGGCTTTGGGCTATTTGAGTTCCTTGTGATTTTGGTGGTCGAATTGGGTGAGCTTGATTCTAAGCGTCGCTTGTTATTCTTGGGACGTTGGGTCCAAAAGTCATCGTCTTCAGTATGAGAGTCTTGAGATGAAATGGGTTGAGCAGTGTTGAAGGTCGCTGCATATAGGGCGCTAAATTCATTTAATGAGCGATTAAGAGCATCCCTCATTTTCGTTTGGGCCGCAGCTACATTCGCTTCAATATCAAAGTCAAATTCAGACATAGTGAAGGGATTCCACTGCTTGACACTGCTTTACCGATGACATTGCCCCTATGGATATGTTCCAAAAAGGCGGCCGTATCCGAGTGCCTAAAATAATCAACTCCCAGCCAGGAGGTACCCGGCTCGAATCCCATTTGAGGAGTTTGACAATAATAGTTTTTCTATTTTCAATGCAACGATAGAGATCAGTGTTTGTTGTGTTTTGCAACCACAGCAAACGCGTCTGCACTCCACGAAAGCATGATCGAGACCACGCTACAGTCGTTTAGAAAAACTTTTCCAGAAAGAAATTTAATTTTTTTTTTTTGTAATACTAAATTCCGATTTATTGGAGCACACAAAACGAACACGTCCGGACCATGTGACAGTAAAGTCGAACCTCGGCAGAAAGACTTTTTTTTATTTTTGTTGTTTTTTTTTTAAATTCTCATTGATCTTGGCATCAGTTACCGGTCAACCTTAAGTGTATTAGCAATGTGAAGAAGTTTAAATTTAGAATAAACACACATTTCAAAAATTAAAATTCCTAATTAAAGCGACTTAGGCTGACGGCAGAGTGCTCGCACTAATAACTAAACTAACTAAATTTTGACAATGTAGATCGTTTCTCGCTTCGCTTTCACTTTGACATCTTCTCGCTTTGCTCATAGCTTCTCGCTTCGCTTTGTTTCGCTTCTCGCTCGCACGCAATGTAGATCGTTTCTCGCTTCGCTTTCACTTTGACATCTTCTCGCTTTGCTCATGGCTTCTCGCTTCGCTTTGTTTCGCTTCTCGCTCGCACTCTGGCGTCAGCCTTAGGGCTTAAGGTTTAGTTTTAAGTAATTTTGTAAAGTCGTTGTGACTAGCGCGATAATTTATAAGTCCCAGACTTGTAGCGTTAGGAATTATATATTTATAATAAATACAAATACAAAAATAAATACAAATAAAACTCATAAAATCATACATCTCTAACAGAGGACAAGCTGTTGTTGTTGGGAATAATATTTCAGGACTTTAAGTCACCATATTAATGCGGATGATGTTCAGATATATGTCAGTCGTCCGTTTAGTCAAGTGATGAATGTATAAATATATGTATGGGGCGTTCCACCCAAAATTTGCCACCAACATTTTTTTTTCCTTCTTATATTTTTTTTCCGGTTTATTACTTGAAAATATTCGATACGTATTTTTTTATTTCAATCTGATACTTGGAACTTTCGAGAAATAATTTTCTAAAGTTTTCCGTTTTTAAAAAAGATACTTTTTTCAACCGCATATACTGAAAAAACTAATGAAGATACAACAATTTGTCCAAGACAAGAAACGTGCGCCTTTTCCTTAACTTTCCAATAAGTTAAACTAAAAAAAAAAAAAAATTTTTTAATGAAAAAAAATTAAAATTTAACAAAAAATTTAAAAAATTTCAAATTTGGACCTAATTTTTTTTTTATTTTTAAAAGGTAGCCTTAATGCGTGTTTAAATCCTGATTAAATTTCAGAGTGGAGAAATGAATACTTTCGGAGCAGTGAATTTTTGAATCACCGCTTTTTTAGTTTAACTAATTGGAACGCCCCGTATATAGTATTGACCTGTTAAAAGTTAACAATTGGGCTAGGCATAATGGTCTGAGCCTTAACCCTTCGAAATCGTAGTGTGTTGTTATATACAAGAAAAACATTCAAAGGACCATCTACAGAAGCTTCGATTGGGAGACACGAATTTATAATACGTTGGAATGGCTAGTGACTTGGGATTTTTCTTTAAGAAGACACAGTATTGGAATGACCACGTTAATATATTTACAGCAAGAACATATGGAAAGTTGCGGCGATTATACATTCGATTATATTTACACTTAACACTTAATTGCCAAAGCTCTAGTCATACCAACACTGTTTTACGGAATTGAAGTATTTGGTAACTGTGATGCCATAAGCCAGCAAAAAGATAAAGTAAATTTCAACAATGTTGCACGATATGTCTACAATTTCGGAAGAACGGACAAAGTAACAGTGAGCGCAAACAAATTTTTAATCTTAAATTTTCGAACTTGAATAGATTTTAGAATTATTTCTGCTCAAAATGATAATAGCAAAGCAACCAGATTATTTATTTAAGCTAATTAGAGTTTCTTCCTCACAACGAACAAACAATAATATATGTAAAGACTTGCAAGCTCTGATAGACAATTTATAATTTATCCCATTAAACTTTGCAACTAAATTAGTTATTTGGAATTTTATTAAAAATAACGAAAACATTTTTTAATGCGCTTGGACTTATTCAGTTTTCCGCGATACTAATTTCGGAGATAAGGCGTGCGTGTGAACTGTTTGTGTAAAATAGCGGAGATAACAAGAGGCGGAAAAAAATTTCCAAAAATTTAAGCGTCGACTTGCAGACGATTATGTAACTGTTTTTTGGATGAAGCTCAGGTCAGGATAGAGCAAGAAAAAGTAAATAGGCTAGGTTAGGTTAGGGAGGTGACGGACGGCTCCAAGAGCCAGGCCATCCACTTAAGCTTAAGGAGGCTCCTTGTGATGCCGCGTAGGCTAAGATTCCCCGTCCGCTACAGGTTCTCATGGGCCGATGACCAATCCTAAGTTAGAGAGAACCAACCCGATCCTTGAATGAAACGGGTGATCTGCTTCGGTGATGCCTCGCTTAGCTCGGCGAGATGCACAAGGGTGAAAGAGCCCAGGTACTGCAGTCTTCGTCTGCTTAGGGCTGGACAGTGGCAGAGGAGGTGAAGAACTGTCTCCTCCTCCTCATCCCTACAGCTTCTACAAAAGTCGTTATGGTGCCCCGACAGCCTGGGCTCATGCTTTCCAAGTAGCCAGTGACCAGTGAGAGCCCTAACGGCAAGGGCGCAGCTCTTCCTGCTTAATAGCTCCTTGGAGCGCTTCGCTGATCGGCGTGGCCATTTCCCATTTCCTGTCCGCGAGGAGATGAAAGTATTCCCTACAAAGTAGTCTGCGAATGGCCATGGGCATGTCAACTAGCTCCCTCTCCGGTGAAGAGGGGAGGTTGTACCCTGCCGGGCCACCTCATCGGCAGCGCAGTTGCCTTCAATGTCCCTATGTCCTGGGACCCAGATGAGGTGGAGGTCGTACTGCTCCGCCATCTCTCGAAGAGATCTGCGGCAGTCGTTGATGGTCTTCGAGTTAGAAGGAATAGATTCGAGTGACTTCAGGGCAGCCTGACTGTCAGAGGAAATGCATAGAGAGCTCTGACCCTAGTGGGGGGGGGGGGGGGGGAGCTGATCAACGGCTTCTTTGATGGCGTAAACTTCCGCCTGAAAGACGCTGCAGTGGTCGGGCAGCCTAAAAGAGACGTGCTCAGAGTATATACCTCCTCCCACCCGGCCGTCCAACTTTGAGCCTTCCATGTAAATGTGAAGGGACTCTAGGGGTCCAGGGGGTCCTAGGTTCCATTCCGTTCTGTCGGGGATGTAAACCTGGAATGGTGTGACAGGGTGTTCAGTGGGGACACAGTAGTTAATGTTTCCCTCATTAAGGTGTGGGGCAGAGCCGAGGTTTGTGTGTCCGAAACTCGATTTTCTCCATAAGCCCGCACCTGTCAGCCTTAGTGCCGAGAGTGACGCGGTCATCTCTCCCATTAGTTCAATTGGGAGGATTTCCAGGAGAACGTCCAAGGCGTCTCCCGGAGTTGTGCCCAGCCGCCTGTCATGCAGATCTCAGCAATACGTTGGATTTTCCTAAACTTGCCCAGGCAGATGGACCTCTTTAGAGCTGGCTACCAAATAGCCACCCCGTAGAGGGTTATTGGGCGAATGATAGCCGTATACAGCCAACGGACAATTTTCGGGGTCATACCCCATTTTAGCCCTATGGCCTTGCGGCAGGTGTACAGTGCGAATGTGGCCTTCACCGCTCGTAATAGAGCGACTTCTTCCTCTGCTGCTACTGTGCAGGTATTATGCCGTCCACCCCTGGGGATTTATATGGGATGAACCTGTTAACTGCCCATTTGATGTTCCTATCAGTAAGAAGGTATGCCATTTCAGACGGACCCCGCCGTGTGGGGGGGTTAGGTGGGCTGCTCTGAGAGAAGCTAGCGGGGAAGTGAGCATCCAGGAGAGCCCCGAGGGTTTCCTCACTGGAGGTCGTCCAACTGTCGTCAAGACGCTTGACGAAGCCCGGGTTGGAGGGCGTCGTCGAGAGGACCTTCCGCAGCCTAGACGCCTCAGAGTAGTCCTGGATTCCTGAGCAAAAGACGGACCAGGCCCTTCTTTTGGCCTTTCTTAGTTCCCTGTTGTATAGGGACAGGTTAGTCTTATAGAGGCGCCACGATGCGTCTGTGTTGTCGCTCTTGGCTAGATTGAAGGACTGCCTCGTAGTTTTTTTGAGGCAGCCTAGTTCCTTTCACGACCATGGTGGCTTCTTTCCAGTCTTCCCCCCATTCCTACTGCGGGGCAGGACCTATATAGAGCCGTGCTACAAGCATCGGTGAAAGGCTTAACGAGTCGCTCGAGCCCCTCTGGACATAAGTCCGAGTGGGTTGGGGCTGGAGGGGGCTTAAGGATCTTACTTAGCTGGGATCTATATTTCTCCCCGTCGGTCCTCCGGTGTTTCCGAAAGGTGACTGGATTGAACCTATCGAAGCCCAGCGTAAATTGGATATACCTATGATCAGAGAAGGAGTGCTTCTTCAGCACCTTCCATGACTCATGGTATCCCTTAGTGATTTAGAAAGAAGGGTGATATCTAATACCTCCCTACGGTTCCTGGTAATAAAAGTCGGTTCGTTCCCCGAATTTCCCACTAGCAAGTTGGATGAAAGGAAGAAATCAAAAAGAGACTCACCCCTGTCGTTGGTGTCAGTGCTGCCCCACTGATGCTGTTCTCGGGGGGGGGGGGGGGTCACACCCTTATGCCTTTAAGGTTTGGCGGCCACCTTTGGT
>VNJT01001535.1:0-10403 GCA_008042655.1 Drosophila burlai | reverse complement strand
TCAATTTAAAAAAAAAGTAAACGATCTTTTTGCTTTAAGACAAAAACATTATTAAGATAAATGATGGCACAACATTTTAAAATTAGACTCATTAAAATATCCCTTAGGTTTCTCTAAACTTTGACTTTAAACGGTAGGCCGACAAAACGACTTCCATTTTTTGTCTCGTGCGACATCGGTAGTTTTCTGCAATTATCTTGAAAATGAAAAGTTGACCGAACTCAACTTTTTCACCAATAATAGAGCTATGGAAGAGTAATAATTTAAACATTCTCACCAAATTTGAGTTGCTTTAATTGTATCTTTTTTTTGCTTTAAAAGCGCAAAAGTGTCCCGTGCGACATCATGGAATTGCCCATATACACTAGCGGCCCAGGCGAACTTTGTCTCGCCCCTTATTGTAGATTTATATAGTTCTAGAGTGATAATAATACGCACATAATTCAATTCAATTAAATTCTAGCTTCAATATCAGGTAGTTGCACCTTCCCAGACGCGCAACACATCCCGGCTGGTTCATTTGTGAATTTGAGAGCATGACAATGAGGTCATTCCTTGTCCATAGCATATATTATAACTTTTGAATGGAAAAATATTCAATATCGGGCTCATACTGGAATGCAAGACGCACGCTGGATCTGTTCCTCTGTTCTTTCGTCTCTTCTGCTTCGAAATATTCTAGAATTACTTGAGCTTCGGCTCAAATTAGCCCCTTTGCGTTTTGTTGGCATTTTTTCTTTAAAAAACACATATAAATATAACTAATTGAATCACTTTAAATCTTGAATCTACTTTTCAAAAGAAACTCACAGGTCGGCCACAGAAACCTCTTCCTTTCCAAAAACCAAAAAAATAATACAGAAT
The DNA here is from genome assembly GCA_008042655.1 of Drosophila burlai. Classification (NCBI taxonomy): domain Eukaryota; kingdom Metazoa; phylum Arthropoda; class Insecta; order Diptera; family Drosophilidae; genus Drosophila; species Drosophila burlai. The sequence goes on along the minus strand of VNJT01001535.1, from coordinate 9,539 downwards.
TGCCACAGCACTGCCACATAAATATTATTTGGGTATTTCAAAATACAAAATTTGACGTAAATTTCATGGCTACCACATCCATAGATTTAAAATTTCTAATCTGACAGTCAGCAGGCAGCGACTAAAGCTGTATTGCGGACTACCCTTATCGGTTAGGGGTACGAAAAATATATGTTAGCCGATTCTCAGGCCTACAGAATATCCCCTCAAAATTGCATCCAAATCGGTCAAGTAGTTTCGGAGGAGTTTGGATACAAAAACCGTGACAGCAGAATTCTATATATAAGATATTCGCCAAGACAAACAGGGCTGTATAGGCTTTCCAGCTGATCACAAATAGTTAGCTAGGTTCGATGCTTCTTGTGACTGTTGCATACACTTTTGGTTGGCATTCATATATAATTCCCTCTTGCCGTACCGTTACGTATTACCCGATAAGAAATATACAAGCAGTCAGGTTATTTACTTTATACACGAATAATTTATTAGTGGAATATTTAAATAAAATAATACATTTAGAAATATAAGCCTAGGATTATTTATGCGTTCTTTCGTATCAGCTGGTATTCGGGGGTGCCGCAGGAATCTAAATGGTTTTGAGATCCATTAAAAATTTGTCCAAAAGTTTGACGCATAATAAAGTTATTAATGCTGTGTCCCGTATTTGGCAACTTAGAAATAAATATTCGTCTACTTTTGGACACTTTTTCAATGTATCTCAGAAGCATGATCTTATCATTTGGACCCCATTTTAAATGTATCTCAGAAGCATGATCTAATCATTTTAGCTTCGGATGGAACGTGAACATTGTTTTTTGTACTTGGAATCAAATCAAATTGCTCTTTGACATGACTCTCGCAAGCGGTAAGTAATTATATATGTAAGTTTATTAATTAATTGCACATTTGTCCAAAAGCAAATTGGAGAAGGGATTTCACATGGATATCTGCTGGGTTTTGGTTAGCGTGATAAATTAGCCTTTTAATTTGTGCTTCGTTGGACAAGCTTGGGCCCGCACAACCACATAGTTATATACCTGTACATACACATTCGATTGAAAGCCAACGCAGCAGCATCAGTCTCCGTTATACAAAAGCGGGCAACTTTAATTTCACATCTATATCTAATTAGGCCACTTTACTTAAGAAGCTGGTGCCGCTTGTGCTTGTAAATAGTCTATCGACTCTTGCCATTATTTTGGCTTCTCTTATCTCCTGGGAGTTAGCCTTTCAAGTGCTTTGGCAGTATTTGACCATTGTATTTTAATGAGTATTGTAAGCAAAAATTGATATCAAGCTGCGCTGTCATGTTGTGAATGAAGAATGTCGGTAACAGGTCCTGGATATCGAAATAAAGTCTTGCTCCGAGCTTCCAACATTATTTGGGATTCATATCAGGGACATTCTTAAGAGCAAATGGTTTTGATTAATTTCACGTTAAATTGTATATTTGATTTGTAGATTTAACGCGATCTTTTATCTTTACACAAATAAACAAACCACGAATTGGGGAGTTCAATTTACACCGTAAATCCATTTTTTCGAAAATGCTTTGATAATATTTAAATCGGAACCGGCCCGACAACAGTCTTTGCCCTAACTGAGAAGTGTAAATATTATTTCAACTGGTATATATAGATAAAAATATATATTAAGTTTCTCTCGGTGCAAGAGCATCCCCACTTCGTCGTAGTCCACTTCGAAGATCCACTTTGCTGCCTCTCTGATTATTTATGCTGGCTCCGTAAACATGTCTGAACCACATCACGCGGAGTCGGAGTCGGAGTCTGTGCACGACTAGTGAATGGCTGTGGTTGCATCCAACGGTTGACTGGCCACCCCGGCTACGACTTTATGAGGCTCCAAAATAATTAGGCGTTAAATATGCTCCAGTTATTAATTTGCCTTCTCTGTCGCTGCCACCCATCCACTTGATCCGTTGACTATGCTCCTCACAATATACCGCATTTTTTTAGCACTATTTTGCGCTTCCGGGCCACGCTGGATCCGTGGCCCTTTTTGGCCGGGCGGAGCACAATGGTGCCGCTACTGGACTTGGTAAAGGTTGGACTGAAGGCGCTGATTGTCGGCGTACTGCTGCTGTAGGGCGGATGGCTGGAGTTTTGCTGGTTTCCGGCGGCCTGCTCGTAACTCTGCGTCATCAGCTGATGGCACTTGGTGGCCAAGTAGCGGAAAACTGACGCCACATTGATGTCCTCCTTGACGGAGGTGCGTATCAGGCGGCAGTTCAGCATTTTAGCCAGCGTCTCCACCTCGTCAGCAGTCACCACTGCCTGTTCGATCAAATCGATCTTATTCTGCACAATCACCGTGGGTATTTCATTGCACTCATTCTCCACCTTACGCTTCCAGTCCTTAATCGCCTCGAACGAGGCCCGATCTGTCGTGGAGAAGACCAGCACGGAGGCCTGGGCCCCCCTATAGTAGGCCTTGGTGATGCAGTCGAACTCCTCCTGTCCGGCGGTGTCCCACAGCATAATGCGCACATCTTCGCCGTCGATCTCGATCTGGCGTTCTAAGAAATCCACACCGATCGTCTTCTTGTAGTCCTTGGTGAATATACCTTTGCAGTAGCGCTGAATCATTGACGATTTGCCCACGCCACCATTTCCCACAATGACCTGTGAATAAATAGGAGGATTAGGCGTTTGCGAACTGAAGATTTTCAAATTAAAATAAGTAAATAAAAATTGCACCCACAAGGATCTTAGCAAGCTTTCTAAATACATTTTAAAAACTATCATGATACTAAGATGTGCTCGAAATTTGTTTAAAAATTCTTTTGTTTTTTTATGTTGTCCTGCAAACTTAACTGGGCAATACAAAAATATAAAGTAAAGTAGTCTTTCCCTTGCTTTCTGTTGGATACTTCAAATCGGATAGCTTTTTCAGGTAATTAACATTAATCTATTATCGTGAAGTGCTTAACAATCTTACTTTGTCTTCGGCAAAAGACATTTCTAGATATGTATAAAAAGGCAATTGAAGCAATTGCAAAAAGCTATTAGAGAGGAAAACCCTAATTGAACTAGAATCTTAATCCGTGCAGTTTCGCAATTAGCATCATCCATGACGAAACCAATCCAGACCTGATCTCTCAGGTGCCAGTGCCATTCACTCGCTCCAGTCATTCATCATTCCTAATGGAGAAGATGCACGTAGCCGGCTGGGCAACTTACCACTTTAATGGCCAGCTCGATATCATCTTCACGCATGTTGGTGTAGTTGTACTGCGACTGGGAGTGCGACTGCAGAACGGACGCAGCAGCTCCGCCGGTTGCCGTTTGGATTAGACGCATCTAAGCCGGCAGGTGGGCGCCGACGTTCGCCCAGGTGTGCGTTCCAGCTCTCGCTCCGCCTCGGGTCAGCTGACTACAGAGGCAAAGGCACGCGATTTAGGCAGCAGGTAGATTGCAGTCAAAAACGCAATGGCAAACTCAGTGTCCAAATAGATTTGGTTTTTTAGTAGGTCCAGTTTTCCGAAGCTTTTCACTTTTTCCCCGACTTTTGCGTAAGCCTTGCTATTCACTTTCTACGCATTGATTTCACCAAATTCGAACTGTGGAACACAAAAAGAAAAACCAACGACATCTCAGACTTAGGATACAAATAAATAACACAGTCAATCCTCTTTAACTCGAACAAAGCATGGATAAAAATTGATAAAAATATGTACATATTTATCTGCTTGTGCAATTCACGCCTATCAAATTTCCCACCCCAGAAGTATATCTTAAAGATTTAAGACATCGCATTTCAGTTAGTCAGAGTCTAATAAATAATTTGAATATAAATATTTTTATTTAATAGTTTATTTTTTCTGAATATTCGATGCTAAAATAACTTTATGTTGTTTTTGAATTGGTACTGAGAGTTAACCTAACCAATAATGGATCAACTGGGTCGAAAAAACTTAACCTTAACCAAGCGCTACCGAAATTTCGAATCAGAGCCCAGAAGACTTGATAAAAATACGGAAAAAATAGGATTAAAATGTTTCTTAATTATATTTTTAAATTTGACTTGGGAAGTTGAAGTTATAGGTTTTACTGTAAAGGTTTTCTTTCATTTTCACATTCACATCAACCGGTTTTCAGAGCAGTTTCTTTTTTCACGCTTTTTGTGTTTTTCTCATTTTTCCTGACTTGGCCCCGGGCTGCCGAATGCGGCTTCTAATAAGACGCAACCCAAACACACGCACGTTACGTTGTTCGACAACAGGTGCTTCCACACACCTCACGCACACGGGAAGAGGGGGACAGGTGGAAGGGGTCTCGCCTCGTATTCTCGGACTTGGTCTTGGTCTTGGACAGTGGTCGTGGTCAGTGGAAGAAAGCGAGAGATCGGCCAGTGCCAGTGCCTGGCATTAGTATTCGCATTAGCGCGTGCTTATGAATTCTTTGAAAATGTTTCTAGCCTTTCCTCTGTTTACAGTTTCTGGCTGCCCTGCTATGTATCTGCGGTTCAGTGGGCGGCGGCGTTCCTACGTGGGCTAAGATCTGTCTAGCATGTGGAGTGTTAATATGTTTGACCAAACAATGGCGAGACGCTAAATCCAATTGTTGTGCAGATGAGTTATGAGTTTTGTAGGCAAATTAGTTAGTTGATCTCGACGGTTCCAGAAATAAAACGCAAACTTCTGGCTCCCCTTCGATAGTATAATAAAACTTAAATATTAATTTGGGTCAGATTTAAATTTGAACTGGATTGATACTGAAGTTCTATTAATAAACGTGGGTGTTAGGAAGGAAGTAGAAAACCTATTAATACCAAGTTCAACTGAAATACATTTGTCTTGTTATCAATGTACTAGTTTGCTCTAAATTTGACTAATTTACTATTAGATATTAGTCTCAACTTTCCTTATCTTTTTACGTTAATAATAGCTTCAATAAAATTTTTAAGTGAATTGATTTTAAATATGTTTAAATATGCAACAAAAACAGTTTTAAACTGACAAGTAATTCATTTTAAATACAATATTTAAAATATTTGCCATTGACTTTATTCTTTAATTTTTAACTCTATAGTTTTTTGTGTTTTGACATGACTGCAAACATTTTCAAGCTTTCATTGACCCAAAAAACGGTGATCTTTGCTGTCCAAGGTTATACTACACACAAGCAATTAATTACATCTCAGCGTGATTTCTTCTGATCTTTGGACAAAGCCGGCATTCCACACTTTTTAAATTAATCGAGGAGGTAACACCGGATTTGTATTTTTCAATTTCCTGTAATTGCTAATGCCTCGACTGGCTGGTTCGTTCGCTTCTTTGCCTCTTCCTTTGTATTATTTTCATACCGGAGTTCAACTTTAACCCATTCTAATTCTTCTGGCTTCTTTGTCTACGTCCGAAGATGGCTCAAATGCTATTTTCGTTTTTTGTTTTTACGTTTCGTTGTTATGCTAATTAAGGTTATAGATTTAGTCCATCGCGACGACAACAAAAACAACGATAAAAAGCACAGCTTGACACAAATGCCAATTGTAAATGTGTGGGATACGGTGCATATGTTGTAAGAACGTTAAATAAATGTACGTTTGCTGTCAAAATAATACTAATTTGAACTCGAGGGATATAATTGTTTTATTAATTATACAATTATGTTACCAATTAAAAAGGGGTTGAATTAGCCGAATTTTTGTATACATATGTATGTATATATATATAAATCTATTATTTTACTTTTAAATTTAAATTTAGCAGTCAAATAAACAACAAAGAAAACAAATTGTGTTTGATGTGCTTCTTTCCCAGCATTTGTTTACAACTAATCACTTGACCGCAGCTGTATGTACATATATGAACTCATCAGATGCTGCAAATTACAAATATAATACTCCGCACATCAATTTACACAGTTGCACACAGCAATTATTTTTAAATTTGCCCAGAAACTAATAGATCAGCGGCCGTTTTTTCCTTCTTGGCCATTGTTGTGGAATGTGGATTCTAACTTGTCCATTTAAGTTCACAGCACGAACACACACATGCACTCGATGCACACACAGTCATCAGCCATGAATACACAGACGAAATGGCACTTGTTGCTGCCATGGAAGAGCGACTTTTCCAGGCTTCCAGGGAAAATTATGCAAAAGCTGCTCCGCGCTACTTAAATCAATTACGGGCACGGATTTCCCCATTATTTAAATTATGCTTAAACAGAGTCACTCGCGCACTAACGGTACATCGCACAATGTCGCCTGCGCGCTGCTCTCCTTCTCCGCCGTTTTTATCTTTGGCCATATTTTTTCATAGCTTGGCTCTTTTACGGCCTTTTTCACTGCTGCGACTGTGCTTTCTGGGTGAGAAATTAACGAAAAGAAGTTGGCGAAAACACGAAGCTACAGCTTACAGCTTGCACAGCCCGATCTGCAGAAAATCGTAAACACGGCTCAGACGGGTTGATGTTTGCTCGGCCTCTTCTGTATGGCCAAACGACAGAGACTAAGATTGAAGCTAAAACAACGGCGACAACGCGTGCGAAGCGCATTAATTAAAGACAAGTCAAGCCAACGAACAAGCAAGCGAAGCTTGGGATCTAGTGACCCGTAGTGAAAGTCTAGCCACACACGATATCTTTTTGCCTTGTCTTTTTCCTAGGGCGCCAATTGATGAGCGAAGAGAGGGGACACGGGAGCGAGAACTGTAGTGCCCACCTGTTGATCGACGCGATTTTTCGGTTTGAATGGGATAAGTGAAGTAGTATCAAAATATCGATATTTTTTCTAAAGATGATATATTTATATTACGATTATTTTTGTTTGTCCAAATATCGTAATAGCGATATTTTGAATTGATATTTTTTGTCAAGACGAATAAATGAATTACAATACATGAAAGCCTGTGTATGCTAAAGCCCGAATGGGCCGAAAACATCGATGTCGATGGTCGTCGATGTTTTCAAAATATAATCGGCATCAAAAAANAAAAAAAAAAAAAAAAAAAAAAAAAAAAAAAAAAAACATTGGAAAACATCACCCAAAAAAATTCGATGCATCGTTAAATTTTGTTATAAATTAAAAAAAAATCTTAATTCTTTTCTATTACTTATGTGCAACAAAGTTAAACAATACGCTTCTTCAGTATTCCTTATAATAAACGTTTTTTTTTTTAATGTTAAAAAGCTTTCATGGCAGTTTTGCTTAAATTTGTTTTAGATTAATAATGGGAATAAAAATTGAACAAAAATATAACATTTATGCTTTCAAATCAGCCTATTTCTTTGGCCTTTATTATTTAATTTTTTTCCAACACTGTCTATAAGGCAATAGGTAACCGATGTTTCGTCAAACATCGATGCATCGCTTAACATCGATATCAACATCGAAAAACCTCGGAAAACATCGCTGAAAACAACCTCGATGATCGAAGCATCGATGTTTTCAGCATCAATAGAGCGCGCCACAATACAAAATCGTGTGTCGCGGATCGATCATTGTTATCGATAGTTATCCATAAGTGTTAGGATTTTAAGGTCAAATGTATGCGGGCACACTGTTTTCTCACCACCGCAAAGCTAAGATTTAGGCGCGAAGTTAGCATTTTTCATTGTCGTGCGATAGTTTGGAGGACACACTGCGGTGAGCTAGTTTTAAGATAAATGCAAATGTTACAGCCATTAATTACAGAATAAAACGAGCCTACTACCACGGATAGTCTGCCCTTTCTTTTGGATCCAAGGTGGAGTAGCCGTTAAAAAGGCAACTCCGTTCGCACCGACGACAGCTTTTATTCGCAGTCAGAGGGTGACTGCAAGGGCAACTTGCGCTGGATGACGGCTTAGACGGCCAGCTAGAGAGTTGCCAGGAGCTGGAGTGAGCGCAGCCAGCGCTACGTACCGGCAGAGAAGTCGCAGTCAGCGACAGAGGCGTCGCAGTCAGCGACAGAAGCGTCGCAGTCAGCGACAGAGGCGTCGCAGTCAGCGACATAGAAGGGCGCAGCCAGCGTCAAAGGCGGTACAACCGGGTCGCAGCCAGCGACTAGGAGACGCAGGAGCGTCATTTGCGGAGACCGCAGCCAGCGGTCACAAGGCGCAAGGAGCGCCAAATATCGACGGCCGCAGCCAGCGGCCACAAGGCGTCGGAGACGCCACCTTTGAGCGTGCACAGACGCGTCGGAGACGCCACCTTTGAGCGCGCACAGACGCGTCGGAGACGCCACCTTTGAGCGCGCACAGACGCGTCGGAGACGCCACTTTTGAGCGCGCACAGACGCGTCGGAGGCGCCACCTTTGAGCGCGCACAGGCGTGCCAATTCGGGGAAGATGCAGCACTCCCCCAGGAAGAGTGCCCGGCTGAACGGAGGGGAAGCCACCCCTATAACAACAGCGGATCAGCAGCCAACGGGTAGTGGAACATCAACGCGGCAGCGGGCGAACAACACGGCAGCGGCCGCTGGCACTACCGTGACAACAGCAACTTCACAGGCTAGAAGTACTGCCGCGCCGGAGATGGACCAGGCCCTAGTGTTGGATCTTATGGCGAAGATCGCAGCGTTGGAGAGGGAGCTGGAACGGCATAGATCCCGGGAAAATACGAGCACCGCAAATTGCGCGCCAGTCGAAGTTGGCCAAAGCGCAGTTGGCGCCAATACTGGGGCGTCGGGGCAGCCGCCATCTTCAAGCGGCCCGCCACTGTCTGGCCCAAGCGCAGTTGGCGCCAACACTGGGGCGTCGTGGCAGCCGCCATCTTCAAGCGGCCCGCCATTGCCCACGAATGGAGAGGCCTCACATAACGGGGTCGGGTCTGTCCCCTACAACGGTGCCGGTGTGAGCAGTGCGGCATGCATGCCACCTTGGAGCGGACCGCCCCTGCTGACGACGAGCAACCATTTCGTGGCGCCACTGTGTGCAACTAGCACTGCGCAGTCAGCATATGGATTGCTGCCAACGGGCATCCACAACGTGGCCACAGCATCGCCATTCGCCGGATCCCACGCCGCGACGACGCCGAATGGAACCCAGGGAGCATATGGGCCACGGAAGCTTCCGGACTTGCCCGTATTTGGAGGGCAGCCCGAGGAGTGGCCGATCTTCAGCTGTGCGTTCGTGGAGACGACCCGAGCGTACAACTGCACGGATCTGGAGAACAACCAGAGATTGTTGAAGGCCCTGAAGGATGAAGCGCGCGAGGCAGTGAAGGCGCTATTGATTCATCCGGGGAATGTCAGCGCCGCGATGGAGCAGCTGCGTTTTAGGTTCGGCCGACCGGAGCAGCTTATACGCAGCCAGCTCAACAACGTGCGAGAGGTGCAGCCAATTTCGGAGCACAATTTGGCGAAGATCATTCCCTTCGCGACCCGAGTGAGTAACCTCGCGGCCTTCTTGCAGTCAGCGAGGGCGGAGCAGCACCTGGGGAACCCAACCCTCATGGAGGAGCTTGTGGCCAAGCTTCCGACGAGCAAGCGAGTGGACTGGGCCAGGCATGCTGCAACGATTGCGCCCTTTCCCACTGTGGTCCACTTCAGCGCGTGGCTACAGGAGTACGCAAACGTGGTGTGCACGGTTTTG
>VNJT01001526.1:0-13657 GCA_008042655.1 Drosophila burlai | reverse complement strand
TTTTTTTATTCTCTATTATTTATGCTCGTTCGCTAGATCAGACCACCGCTTATCTCTGGCCTAGCAACCGAGCAACATAACTATGCAGATAAGATCATGGATCATCCGATTTTTTACCTGCGTGCATTCAGCCACTATTCTATTCCCTTTTATTATAAAAAAGCTTTTTCTAATTACATGAGTTTCAATTAGAGTACAGTAGAAATCTAAGTTTAGTTTCTAAGTGAAGTTCCTAAGATGAAGTCAAACCGCTAACATTAAACGACGACAATTAAAAGACAAATTAAAATCAATGATGTGCTAATATTAATTAAATCTACAAAAACTATTATTTAAAATTAAATAAAAATAATAAAACCATTAAAAGACAAATTAAAATCAATGATGTGCTAATATTAATTAAATCTACAAAAACTATTATTTAAAATTAAATAAAAATAATAAAACCATTAAAAGACAAATTAAAATCAATGATGTGCTAATATTAATTAAATCTACAAAAACTATTATTTAAAATTAAATAAAAATAATAAAAACCAAAAAACTAAATAATATAATTTGCAGGCTCGCGATTTACCTGTTGTAGGGGCTGCGTACAGCCTATAGCCTGCTGAACTCAACCCTTGGATTTTGTCGCGCAGATCCAGGGCTCCTGGATGAGGACAGCGTCGGTGGCACCTTCTGCCAGGTGGATGAGTAGGGCAGCGGAAGCTGCTTTACTGTGGTGGAGGTTTATCTGCAGGAACGTCAGAGACATTCTGCACCTTAGCCTCCACCACAGTAATATCGGTGTCCGACTCCTTCTTGGACAATCCAATGTCGCGAAGGGCCCTCGCCAGTTCGCTCTCCTCGGAGACGTAGCCCTCCAGAATGTCCTCCTCGTCGTACAACTCTGACGCCTCCTCTATCTGAGGTCCCTCTAGGTCGGGGACTTCCTCTTTTTGGCCCGGCTAGGCGTCGGCCTTATAGACGCGCACTGCCACGCACCTCGACTGTCCCCTCATTTAGAGTCAGGACAACCTGGCGCCTCGGACCGACGGCCTCTCGACCTTGGCGACTCGCCAATCAGAGGTCGGAGTTACTCAGCTGCAGGAGCTTGAGTATCTTCTCCGGCTCCGCCGGCTTGTGGGACAGCCACGCCCTGGCTCTCGGGTTGCTGGGGATCTTGTCCAAGTCGACTACCGCGAGCTCCGCACAAGGGTACACCTCACCCAGTCCTGCGATCGCCCGCTTGTAAAAGGTGACGGAGTCTGTGTCCTCGCACGCGATCACCTTCCCCCCACTCTGGTGCCATCCGGCATCTTCACATCGGGGCAGTGCACCTCCCGACTCCAACAGTTCCTCCACGAACCTGTTGTGCAGCTCGCCAACGATCCAGCGCCATTGGTCACTCGGGATCTGTCCGTCACTGGAGCCCTCATCCACCACTCCAATCAGGATCTTGACCTTGGTCACCTCGGCGAAGGACCGCTGGGTCTGCACCCTGAAACGCTTCGGCTGCGGTAGCTGCACCTCAGATGAGCGCTGGCGTTGGTTGGGTTGGGCACTAGGAGCTACTGCCCTTCCCGCCTTTTCAGGCTTGAAGTCCCGCAGGACACCTCTCGCCTGCATGGCTGGATTAGCCCGTGCGAGGATAAAAGCCGCCCTTCTGCACTCGTGATAGAGCGTCTTCTACCTCTGCTGCTGCTGGGCCGGGCTACCTCGATTGGGGTTGCCTCTGGAGCCGCCTGCGGTCACGTCGAGGGACTTGCCCCCGATCACGCCGCTTGGCGTGCCCATCGGCTCGCCCTTTCTCCTCCTCTTCTTTTTTGCACGCTCGACCGCTAGGCGTCTTCGAGGTTGTTTTTGCGGGGGGGAAATCCCTTCCGCCTTTAAGGTTTGGCGATCACCTATGTTTTGCTTGTTTGTGCTTGAGTTCATATCTTGGTCCCACGAGTATGCTGGGTAGGGACAGGTCCGCCACGGTAGAGCCCGCATACCATAATAAGCCTAGTTTAAACTGATGGGTCGCCGGTCCACCAGAGTTCGCATACTAATGTCCAAGCGCCCCCCGGACACGCATCCCTTGGCATATGCTGTTCCATCTTGGATTGGGGTAATTTTTTGGGCAGGAGTTTTCTTCTTCCCGCCCGACTACCATTCGTCAGCATCCTCAGCAGAGACATGACCGTACTGGGACCTGCTTCCAGCCGCCCTCACGGGGAGAGTATAGTCGCACTTCCAACGGTGCGAACAGTTACGGCAGGTGATTTCTCACCCGTTATTTTCCCTGTACGCCCGCTGGCTGACGGCCTTCAGAACCGATAATTATCCTACTTTTATCGGTGCAACTATACTATACTATACAGAACCGATAATTATCCTAATTTTTGAATGGCCCATTTGCTGCAAAAAGTTCCTACAGGGGAGTCATCCTAGGTGAAGCAGAAAATATTAGCTTAGAACATTATAATAATATATTAAAACTTTAGAAAAGGATTCTTAAAGCAAAGAGACATTGAATAAAAAGACTGGTAAAGAAATAAAATAATCCTAACAATTAAATGAGCAAGAAAAAAACAATTATCTTAGCTTAGAGCTTTCACTCGGCGCTCTTTAGCTGCTGCAAAAACAATGTGCTATGCCTTAGCATTGGCTTTGGATTATAAATTTGACAACATATGTGGACTTAGACAGGACAGTGGGACAAGTCACTGTTAAGGCGGACGCCAGATTCAGATTTTATTTTCTTTTTTATTAGTCGTTATTAACATCTCGTCTCGACCTCGACTCACACTGTATACCTATCGACTAAAGCGCTTCCGAGGATGATATCTGTGGATTGAAAAAAATTAATATTTGCCCATACAACCGCACTGGGCCCACCGTGCACCGCTTATCTCGCTCGCACTATTGGATCAATTTTCTAATTCGTCTTTTCAACAACAACAACAATTAACCGAGCATTGCACACAATTAATCTTCTTTGCCTTAGTTTGGAACATCAAGCGGTGTTTATGCTTTCGCCGATATAAGTCTAATTTGTTGTACACCAAAAACTATCACTAACATTAAACCTATTTTTCTCGCGATTTACTGCTGCTGCTTTAGCATCTAATAGTAATAATAATATTTAAAGAGGTATGTGAACTGCGACCACTAGGGTCTATTGTGCCCTCGTCCAAGTGCATGAGCTATAGCTCCTCGAACAGTTCAATCGATCGCAAGAATGCGATGATGTCGCCTGGTCGAAGAGCCCTCATTTCCTGTGTGGTGAGTGTAAGGCCCCCAAGTGGGCCAACCTCAACCGACTGATAGCCGGGCACTCCTGAAGTAGGTGTTCCGGAGTCTCGCCTCCTTCCAGACAAAGTCTGCAAAGACTGTCCTCCCCTATCTTGAGATAACTTGTACAGATGCTTGCGCAGTCTGCAGTGCCAGGTCAGGAAGCCCGCAACTTTTCGGAGAGATCCTTTGCTCAACTCCAAACAGTCCGTGGTCCTCCTGCTATTGTAGCTACCTCGCAGACGTTTACTCTGCCTTGCCCTTTCGACGACCACCAGAAGTCATCGCAGGCAGTCATGAGATCCACACGGATGCTCTGGCTGATGACTCCTGGCCCTAGTCCACAGAAGGGCTCCGGACCATAGAAGCGCGTACTCGCCCCCTTTCTAGCCATTATGTCGGCCACTTCATTGCCGGGGATTCCCGCATGCCCTGGTACCCAGTATACATTGCCATACTAGTCTGGAAACAATCTTATGTGCACTGAGTGCTCTGATTGCTGCCTGACTATCTGAGAAAATGGCTATGTCTCTCCGATTGTACCCCGCTCAATATTGAGCGAGGCACATCTCTCTATCGCGTGTACCTCCGCTTGAAAGATACTGGCGAATTTCCCTAGTGGTTCGTGATATTTGAGTCGGGGTCCGCAGACCCCCGCACCTGCACCATCCTCTGTTAGTGAGCCGTCAGTGTACCACCTAATAGCATGTGGTTTCACATCATAGGTGGTAGACATGCTGGTTCACTCCGACTTGTTGCTAAGCTCCGTTTTGAAGAGATTATCAAAGCTAAACTTGGCTAATTGAACATCCTGCGGATATTCTAGTAACAGTCAGTTGCAGTCGCAGCCGAGTCAGCTGGTCNTGCCCCTGTTATCCTCATGGTAGATCTGCGCGCACTGTGCTTGATATGCAAGTGCAGTGGAGGAAGCCCGAGCAGCACATCCAGAGCAGTGGACGGGAAAGTGCGCATAGCTCCCGAGATGCACGTGCAGGCAAGTCTCTGGAGTTTGCCCAGTTGCCTTTTTGTGACATCAAGGTCAGCGCGATTCCCCCAGACCGCAGCCCCTTTGCTGACTATGGGCCTCACCATAGCAACATACATCCACAGTAGGATCTTTGGAGACACTCCCCAATTTTTCCCTGCAAGAGATCTACAGTTCATTAAGGCCATAGTGGCCTTGCGAGCGGCAAACAGCTGCCCGAATTGTTAGCTATTTCGATTGGGAAAAGCAAGATAAGGTATAAAGGATTTTACGGCTCGGCAGTTGACCTAGGGTGACCTTCTTGAGCCTGCGTCTGGTCCGCGCAGTTGCTGCAGCCCTTGCTAGCGGGTTGGGGTGGACTTGGAGTCTGGAACGGTGCCTCCTGGCGAAATCGTTGATTGTGTCACCAACCAGCGGGACATGGAGATCTCGGTGAATCTCAGTGTTGCGGATATACCACTCTGCCCCACTAATGCGCCTAAGAAATTTAGCTTGGAATGAACTTATCTTCTTTAGATTTGACTTAGAAGCGATGCCGTAAATGGGAAGTCCATACTTCCAAATTAGTGCTAAGATAGATAGGTAAACCCTCTTCTTGTTGGCTAAACTTAGCTTAGAGTTAGCATGAGTTAGCCAGTATAGCCTCCTCGCAGCGTTCTCCAATTTCCCCCTTGTCTGCTTGATGTGAGAAGCAAATGTGAGCCTGCGATCAAGGATCAGGCCCAGGTAACGGTGCTCCTTGTGCTAAGGAAGCAGTTGATCGTGCAGGAAGACACCCGGGCTGGAATCCTTGCGCAGAGTGTAGGTGACCGTAGCACACTTGTCAGGGTTAATGGCAATGTTCCACCTACAAGACCAGTTTTCAAAACGTTTGAGGATTATCTGGAGTTGGTTAGTTGCCTCGTAGACACAATCAGATCTAGACAAAATGGCAGTGTCATCTGCATAGGTGGCGATGCACAGACTGTTGCTGCGTCTGCAAGTGGGCATCGGGGCGTCATGAGTGAAGAGGGTGTACAAGGTAGGACCCAACACACTTCCTTGAGGAACTCCGGCAAGAATGGGTCTGGTCGAGGAGGATATTCCATCCTGAACAACCTGGAAGGATCTGTCCTTCAGGAAGCTAACGACAAGCTCGAAAAGCTGGTGAGGAAGAAGACCCCTGAGCTTGGCCAGCAGTCCAGGGTGCCAAACTCTGTCAAAGGCTTGTTGGATATCCAGGTATGCAGCTACCGTATATTGCCTCTTTTGGAAACCATCCATGATGAAGTCGGCAACTCTGTGAAGCTGCTCGGGAGTGCCATGATTTTGCCTGAAGCCAAATTGGTGATTGGGCATCGCGTTCTGGACTTCAGGTGTCTTCAGAAAGCGATCAAGAATGCACCGTTCCAAAATCTTGCCGAACGTGGAAAGGAGGCTTATAGGTCGGTAACTATCAACATCGTTGGGCGGCTTTCCTCGCTTGTGGATCATCACAACGTTTGCATTCTTCCAGATCTTCGGAAAGTGTCCCAATCTAAGCGCAGCATTGAAGATTAAAACCAGAAACAAAATGGCCCGATCCGGAAGCAGCCTGCACACCTGGGACGTGATCCCATCTGGCCCTGGAGCTTTTCGGTTTTTCATCGCATGAATCCTCATTTTTACTTCAGAAAAGAGAATGGGGGGTGCAGGCAAGGACATTTGATGAGGAGCTTCCAAAATGTTCTTGACCTTGTCAACTCTCCCTTATGAGGAAGTTCCAAATGGAGTGAACCTCTCTTGAAGCTTGTCGGCAAACACTTCAGCTCGATCCAACGGCGTGCGAGCCCAAGTGGAATCGGCTTTTTGGATCGGGAACTTCGGGGCTACCTGCCTCTTGGACCTGCTCGTGAGTCTCCAAAGGGCAAAATTGGTGTCGTGGTTGGGTGTGGCTTCCTCCAGCTCCTTATCCAGAATGCTCTGGCGGTGCCGAACCAGAAGCTTCCTTATGCGGTTAGCCAGTCTGCTATGGATTCTGTGCAGTCCTGGTGTAGAGTCCTGTTTAGAGTCCTGGTGTATTCCTTTTTGAACCTGTGCTTCAGCTGGATTAGCTGCAGGATGTCTCGGGGGATGACATCCATCCGGGCGGGAGAGATAGCGTTGCTGCTTGGGGAGGCCTCAGAAGCAGCGTCGAGGATTTTGTTGTTTATGAGACATGCAGCATCCTCCACATCTTCAGCAGAGCTTCCTGGAGGAAGGCGGTGCTCTGCTTTGGAGGCCTGGAGAAGAGACTGCCTGTGTCCTTAAAGCCTGTGAGTAGGACACGCCTCTTTGCAGCAAGGCTGAGGGGATTGCCATTTGCGGCCGTCTCTGACTTCCTGAGTGGTGGGCAGACAGAGGGATTTTGGGAGCAGACAACCTCAGCTTTTGGGCGAAAATCTTGCACTTCCTGTCGTAGGCTGCGTGTTTGCCACCACAATTAGCGCAGTTAAGATCATCTTCGGTGCTAGCCTGGCAGTCATCCGACCCAGTCCAATGGTCCATACCACATCTCCCGCAGACTGGAGGCTTAAGGCAGTAATTTTTGGTGTGGTTGAACCCATAGCACCTAAAACACTGTTTAACACGATTTGTGTCCCTCTTCAGCTCGGCAGTGACCCTCTGTCGGCCAATCCTCGAAATCAGCAAGGCTTCAGCATTGTTAGCCGCTTGTTTAAGTTCAACAAACCACACGTTTTGCTTCGCAGGTTCAGCAACTTCCTGCTGACTTGAGTTACGCCTGCCTCTGACAGGTGGATTATATAAGTTAGCCACCGTATGACCGAGCTTGGTTAACTCCTCGGAGATTAGACTCTGTGGTGTAGAAGCCGCCAAATTTTTTAGCACCAGACGGAAGTTCCTATCCTCCTTCAAGCAGAAGTGCGTGTAGGCCACTGAGAGCTCACTCAGCCTTTTTGTGATGGCCCGGTGCATGTCCGAGTCCTTAGCGTAAATTCGTAGATCCCCAGACAGGGCTGTGCGGAACTCAAAGCCGTCCTCAGGAACTACCTTAAGTAATTCGTTTTCCATTGCAGCCACGTCGCTGCCAGACAGCATTGGTGCCCTTCGCTTGGTCCCCGACTTCGCTACTACTGTTTGCCAGCACGGCTGAGAGTTTTGTGCAAGACCCCCAGGAGCGGCTCCTTTCCATTTAGCAAGAGGAATTGGATGACCTAGATCCAAAACATCAGAATCCGTCAATGGTAGAGTTTGGCTGCGGACAAGATTCCTTCTCCCCAGGCGAGCACGCGAAATCATGCTGGAACTTGTAGCTTTGAATGAGACACCCCTCTTTGGCTGAGTTTGGTACCTTGAATTCTGCTTGCCCTGCACAGAGGAGGGGGGGCTAGAGGTCTTACTCGAGGTAGAAGCCGACCTGAGTGGCATCCTTGAAGGACCGCTGGAAGTAGCCGTTATTGAAAATGGACAGACAGATGAGGTAGACAACGTCGACGATGACGGCAACAAGGAAGTAGTCGACGCCACCAAAGGAGTTAAAGCCACAGAACAGGAAGCAGATTCTTGAGTCGAAGAGCGCTGCATTGATGCTAAAGCTATAGCACTTCTTTTGCTAAAAAGCGACGGTCCTTTGCTGCAACGTGGTCCAGACTTGCTGGGGGAGGAGAGCTAGACATAGCATAAAAAGGAAAGCCAAACAAAATTTCGTAGGAGATGGATTTAAAAATAAAATAAAATTTCAGAAACAATAGAAATTCACAAAAAGAAAAAAAGTATCAAAATGTAAAATGAAATAAAGACGACACCGTCCGCGAAAGAAGGGGGAACTCCCCCACTTTGTGATCGAACTACGCTCACAAACCCTGAGCCGTTTAGGCGAAATCCGCACAACCCAAAGCGGGCAAAACTTTTAGAGAAACTTTTGTACAAAATTTCCAAAATAATAGTTTTCCAAAATTGTTCCGAAACACAACCGACTGTTTACGAAGTCGACAGGAAAGTCGTATGTATTGACAATCCCGTAATTTTGCTTTGTTTTTTTTTTACTACATTTTTGAAAAATGTGGTTTCGAGAAAAACGCGTTCAAAGTTTTTTGGTATTTAAAAAGCTTAACTTTTCTCTTACCACAGAAAATCTCCTATACTTGCCCTGAACATTATTAATAAGTACGGCGAGCTTTTTAACCCGTTAATAATGTTTAGTTATTAAAACCAGAACAACAAGATTTTTTTTATATAACGGGTAAAAAAATTTACCGTACAAATTAATGGTTGTTGGGGCTCATACTTCAGGTTTATATTTCCGCCTAAGGAGGGCAATTTCATGAAGTGTAATTTTTTGTTATTACCAAGCATAATGGCATCTTTGACTACTGTAAATACGTTATTGTACTTGTGAGGAACCCTTTTGGGTTCACCACATTTCATATGTAAATATTTGTATAGATAGTGTAGGGTCTGTATATGGGCAATTCCATGATGTCGCACGGGACATTTTTACGCTTTTAAAGCAAAAAAAAGATACAATTAAAGCAATTCAAATTTGGCGAGTATGTTTAAATTATTACTCTTCCATAGCTCTATTATTGGTGAAAAAGTTGAGTTCGGTCAACTTTTCATTTTCAAGATAATTGCAAAAAACTACCGGTGTCGCACGTGACAATAAATGGAAGTAGTTTTGTCGGCCTACCGTTCAAAGTCAAAATTTAGCGAAACCTAAAGGAATATTTTAATGAGTCTAATTTTAAAATGTTGTGCCATCATTTATCTTAATAATGTTTTTGTCTTAAAGCAAAAATTTCGTATACTTTTTTTTTAATTGACTTTGTATCAATGTCGCACGGGACATGTCGTACGGGACACTTTTTTCCATCGTACTTTTCGTGATGTTTTTTACTATTTAACTAAATCAGAAAAGTATAAATGTGGTGACTTTTGACTCTTTGCAATCTCCCAGTGATGATAGAATGCAAAAGTCCAAGCATAATTCCTCTGCTTTGGAAGTTTTTAACGAAACACAGGATGATCTAATTTATGGTGTTTATCATCAAAAATGATGAAAAATCGCATTCGAAATTTGTTTTAGAATGTGATAAAGGTTTTCAAATTTGATCAATTGGAACATTTCTTAATGTTACTATGTTAAAAATATTAATTTTTTTTTTATTTTTTTATTTTCTGTTTTTGGGTGCGGTTGACCTTCGCGTGGAATTGCCCATTTATTTGGGATTTAGGTTATTGGCTAAGTTAGTTAAGTTTATAGTTAAGCAAAGTATTAAAGCATATATTAGAAGAATGACAAAGACCCATAGTTAGACTTTCCAACACACGCACACCCCGGCCAAAAAGGAGGGACGTCAAACAACTGTCGGACCTGGGGTGCTGCGTCTTTACCACCAATGGCAACCTGAGAAAAAGTTGCGCCAAGAGCGCTGAGGACATGAAGGAGAGCATCGAGAAGGTGCTCGGGGACTCGGCGTCAGTGCGTGCAACGACAATAGACTCGTCTTGGAGTTGCGCAACATCGACTCCATTACGACGTAGGAGGAGGTGGAACGAATTAAGGTTCGAAGTATGCGCCGTAGGTACTTCGAGACCCAATCGGCGGTGATCACCCTGCCCGTCTCTTGGGCAAGACCATTTCCAGGATCACGGAGAGGCTAGGCTTTAGGTGCCTGGAATTGGGGTACATTGCAATCCACTTAAACAGCCCTGTGGACAGGAAGGGTTGCTGCATGAAATGCGGTAAGCAGGGACACAAGGCAGCTACGTGCAGCAAGGAGGTATCATGCGGCTTGGAGGTGGCAGTCCTCAGCTCCACCCTAATCCTACAGGCCGGTACAAAATACCTGACATCTGGTCGCAGTTGAACAAGGCCCTTGTAATCATAATAAAGGGTTACCATAATCCCACCAACAATTTACCAGCCTGCTCTCGATATTTCCAACAAATACTGATCTGAAAAATGCTACGTCGCCCATCACCAGGAGAACATTTTGGCAGAAAATGGCGGCACGACAACACAATTTAATAAATCGTTTGTTCAATTTATCATCTCGCTAATTCTTGCGAATTTTGTTTACTTACAAATAATAAATGTATTACAAATGGAGGAAAACATAGCGAGTTGAGACGATTCAATTTTGGTGTTGTTGTTCATTTACCATACGGAGTGGAAATACTATACTCTTTAGCATAGAGAAAAAAATTATGTTTGTTTTGCAGTACGCAGTGTGAGAGGCTTTCAAGCAAATAAACTAAAAAATAATTAAAAAAAGATTAAGCGAGCAATGGAAGTCTTCAATACTTTAAAGTACGATGTTCACGACAAAAGAGCGCTTATTTTCCAGAGGCAATGTTATCCCGTACAGTCTCTCTCTCTCTTCCTCCGGAGCACAGAGCTTCTACTCCGCTTTCTCAAGCTAGTTTTGAGTTTTCTTTCAACGAGTTCTAAACCCGCCGGTAGGTATTCAAAATAGTAGTTGTTTTCATCAATACTCTTCTTACACTTTTTATAAGTGTACATCCACTCTGTGCGGTGATTTGATAAAATATGTTAATCGGCGTCATTGCCATCAGGGAGCGAACCACCGCTTCTCTGAAAGAGTGACCGACTTTCACTCTTTTCCACCGGTTTCCATATCCCTCCTATGTTGACCAGCTTGAGCTTCAACCCAGTTCTAAACGATGTCTTGCTTCGTGAGGAGATTTCTTCAATAGGGAGTCGACATGGTATCTCGGTGACTGTCAAAGATGGGTCCTCGACGTCTATCCTCTTTTCGGCATCTGAAATTCCTTTTACGTGGCTAGCATCAATACTTGGTACCTACCTGAATGTCAACTTCTTTGGCTGCTCTCTTTTTATTATGAACTTCACCGAGCGAATTTTTTACTTGACCTAATATCTTGCACATTAGGAATTTTGTCTCGAATCATTCGGTTGAACATTGGTTCGGAAGGGGAAGTCCCTGTCGTGCTATGTGGAGTGACATTGTGCATTAACATGGAATCCTGGATTTCCTTTTTGCAAATTGGATTTGTTCAAATGGGCTATTTTTAGTCTATTTACTAACTATCGATTCATATTTTCAACCCCACCATATGTATGAGTCCTTATTAATTGAATACCAGTCCTATTATAGTATTGTACAAAAAATCTAACTAATATATATCCCGATATCAGACTGCAGATATTTTGGGAAACCTTATTGACATACTATTTTTTTCATTGCCCCGATTATTGATTCCCATGATATTGACCATGATTCAATCATAGTAGGTAGTCTCGTCAGAAAAATTTGGTCCCTCTTCAATCATTACTGTCGTCGCTGCGAACGGAGTTGCCTTTAACGGCTACTCCACCTTGGATCCAGAAAAGAAAGGGCAGACTATCCGTGGTAGTAGGCTCGTTTTATTCTGTAATTAATGGCTGCAACAATTGGATTTTTCTTAAGACTAGCTCACCGCAGTGTGTCCTCCAAACTTTCGCACGACAATGAAAATGCTAACTTTCGCGCCTAAAATATTTGCTTTGCGGTGGTGAAAAACAGTGTGCCCGCATACATTCGACCTTAAAAATCCTAACACATTCGGATAACTATCGATAACAATGATCGATCCGCGACATCCCCGACCCCGTGAAGAACCGCTTCACTCAAAATCCAGAACTGCAAGTTTAGAGACAGTTCGCATCATTGTCCTTTGTCGTTCACGCGCACCTTAGCTCGTCTGACGGTAAGTTGGCCACTCCCTTGAGCTGGTCATTTGGCGTCAACTGCCTTAATCAGGAAGCTCTCCAGTACGTGGTCCTTCGGCGCAACTTCCTTCAGGGTATGACGCAGTACTCGCTTGACGCACTGCAACTGTACTGGGCAATTGAAGATCCATTGTATGCTTCTGCTTGACAACTCACTCTGAATCTTCTCCATCTCCATCACCAAAACGTCTGGCTTCTCTGTCAGCTCCCACGAAGGTCTTGCCGTTATCGCTGCGCAGTCTATGTACTGGCCCTCTACGGCAGATGAAGTTCCTGATCGCAATTATGCAGGAATCCGTCGACAGGTCATGCGCCAGCTCCAGATGGATCGCCCTTGTCGTCAAGCACGTGAACAAGGCGACCCAAGGCTTCTCCTTGTGACGGGACACAAAATAGTCCAGTCCGGTGGTTTTGAATGGCCATCCACCCGCATCCAGTCTGTCATCCGGATGGGGTCCCATTACTGGCGGCATCGGCCGCGCTCGCTGCAACTTGCATTCGTTGCACGACGATATGACTCTCCGCATCACACGCCTCATCTTCGTGACCCTGAATCTCGTCCGGATCTCCGCAATAGTGGCATCGACGTTCTGATGCTTCATCCTGGCGTGGAAGAGTCGCAGAATCAGATCTGTCAGACTGTGCCTGTGTGACAGTATGATGAGCCTCCTCGCACTGTACGGCATGCACAGTGCGGCATCAATTCTGCCGTAAGCTCGCAGAATCCCGTCCTCATCCACGTAGGGCACCAGACCTCGAATGTCGCTCGAGCTAGCGACATTCTGCCTAGTTTCCGCCGACGTCATTTCGTCGGGATACGACTCTAGCTGTGCCTGTCTGACCAACAGGTTCTCCGCGGCCTGGCATTCTGCAGTAGTAGGCCGTGTTCTTCGAGATCGCTTCTCTGTTTGCGGCACCGGCGCGCAAACCGTAGGACCCAGGCTGTAGTCCTCACCAGGCGATTGAAGCTGGAGAACCTCTCAAATGGGAGAACAAAATCGTTTGCTGTTTAGTAACAAACTCGCAGGCATCTCTTCTTCATCTGGGACATCTTGGACACGTTCAGCTCCTTCTTCAGGCTCTTGCCAGCTGGCTGCCGGCTGCCTCAGAAATGTAGGTCTCTTAGCCACCTAGAATCCGGGCTAAGGTCGACTTCTCTCTGCGACCGCGTCGCATCATCCGCCGCATTGTCGGCTGTAGGCACCCATCTCCACTGAGAAATCGTCGTCGAGTCCAGAATCTCCGCCACTCGGTTGCCGACAAACTGCTTGTACCGGCGGTGAGTGCTGCCGATCCATCTCAGCACCGTTTTTTAGTCCGTCCATAGCACCAGGTCCGTAATGTCCACACTGTGCTCCTCCTTGATAGTGTTCATCAAGCGAGTTCCAAGGACTGCTGCCTGCAACTCCAGCCGAGGGATCGTCATGGTTCGCATTGGGGCACACTTCGTCTTTGCGCAGACGAAGCTCACCAGCACGCCGTCGTCCTTATACGTGACCCTCCAGTAGGCCACCGCCTCGAATGCTGCCTGACTTGCATCCACGAAGACGTGCAGCTCTATTGCCTGAACTGCTCCAGGTCCAAAGTAGTGCCGAGGACATCGGAACAGTCCCACGGCGTCCATCTATTTGCGCCAAGTCGCAAAGGCTTTGGCTAGCTCCTCCGGTAGTGGTTCGTCCCACTGGATCTTCTGCCTC
>VNJT01001523.1:0-17142 GCA_008042655.1 Drosophila burlai | reverse complement strand
CCTTTTTGATCGGCATCGGTGCCCGCATGGAAATCAATTAAGACTGAGAGAGATTGCAACTATCGAAAGTGAAAACGTGCAATGAACTTTTGTAGATTGCGCTTGATTGAACCAGCGACAGCCCTCAGATACAGATACAGATACAGTTACCGCGAAAGGTAGCAGGGTTCATTCATTCCACAGCCCGTATGCGAGCGTCTGTTTTGATCATGATGTTGCCTCGGTTAATTGGCTTAAATTAAGGTAGCGATCAGAACAAAGACTCGCTTTGTGCGGACCAAGAAGAAACTCAGAAGAAAGAGGCGTACAGAAACTCCATTTTGTGGAGTATCTCTGAGGTAGAGTTCTCAGATACACAAGCGCACAGATACAGATACAAGAAAGAGAGGGCAATTGAGTGACCCTCGGGGCTGAACAAAGCAATCTTCTGCTGCTGCTTCTGGCCTCTCTCTCTTTCTGCCATGCTTGAACGCTTTTTTCAACTGATTAAGTCAACTCTTCTTGTTTCTTGCTTTTGCTTTTGCTTTTTTGTCTTCAAGTGTGTGTGTCTTTGTGCGTTCTTTTTTAATTCCTCCTCCACTTCTTTTTTTTTTTTTTTGCTTCTCCGCTTTGGTTTCTTTGGTGGTTTGGGGGAACCATGAGATCATCGCCTCCATGGATTCCAGCCTTGCGTGAAGGCCCGCGAAGTTGATTTGCCACGAAATTAAGTCGATCCCGACCAGCCCTTGAGGGCACTCGAAGAAAAATAAATGAGATCACTTGGATTTTGAAGCTAAAATATAATTTAAATCAATAATTCACATTATTTACCAACAATTTATACGATTTTTAACATTAATCATGAGGAATTAGGAAATATCAAGCTCTATCTATCTTTGAAGCCATAAAAGAGCTATCCTAGCTTTATTTGGTCTGAAAATAATTCAAAATTCCTTTCTGTGCATTCTTTAGAACCTAAAAACCCTTCCCCCTTATTCCCCCCAACTCACACTTGGCATTTCTCATTTGGTTTTCAAGTTGCTTTGCTCATATTTTTATGGTTCTTAAACGATCTGACAGTTAATTTGTTTTCCTCTCTGCTCTGTCCACAGTTCCCTCGCTGGCCTCCAGTCTGCTTCACCACAACCAGTCGCCGAAGCACAGCAATCCAGGCAATGTGGTGCAGGATGCCCAGATTGCACAGCCAGGACCGGCTGCAGATGCCTTCATGGTCAATTGCACCCAGTGCCACAAGCGCTTCATCGGGTTTCAGGTGAGTGTGGTCAAGGAAAACTAACCAAACTTATTGATTACACTTAAAAATCTACAAAAATTATACTAAAGTTAGCTTAAAATCTAGTTTAATATAAATTTACAAATACATTTTTAATTTCTCAAAAAACCAGAGCCTTACCGAGCACATGGCCAGCGAGCATCCCCACGACAAGCTGAACTGTGGAGCTGCCCAGCCCGAGAGCGATGCCGAGGATGAGCAGAGTAATCTCAGTGGCAGCAGCAGTCGGCGGTACATCAAGTCACCAGCTCAGGCCACTGGCAACACCTCAAACAACAGCAACAACAACAACATCAGTGTCCATCCCAGTAGCAACTCCAGTAACAATAACAACAACAACAGCGAGCTGACCAAAAACCAGAACAACAACAGCACAACCCCAAAGATGTCACCCATGTGCTCACCTGGTTCCATGCCACCGAGTGACTTATTCGCTCACCTGCCCCATGGAACGCCTCAGCTGCAATTGCAAGCCCAGTTTATGGCCGCCGCTTTGGCCATGCAATCCGCCCGAACCGCCAGCTCCAGTTCGCCCCAGCAACAGCACCAGCAGCAGCAGCAGCATCACCAGCAACAGCAACAGCAGATGGCCTTGCAGCAACTGCTGCCACCTCAGCTCCCAGGCAGCAATAGCAGCGTGGGCAGCAATTCCGCCTACGATCTGGATCTGAGTGCTCCCCGATCCACTTCCAGTCCGGGCTCCACTACCGGAGATCGGGAGCTGGGCGGTGCCTATCCCTGCATGCAGTGCACGGCCGCCTTTGCCACACGGGAGCAGCTCGAGCAGCATCAGCTGCTGCACTCGCCCTGCGGCCAGCCAGCGGCGCAGAATGTCTCTCAGGTGAGTCACCCTTATATATTAAATCCTTTTCCATAAATGTTTAATAAGTTACAAAAGTAACCAACTGAATAATTCACTTAAAATCGGTTGAAAGCTACTTAGAAAATGAAAAGAAAAACTTTTAAGAAATTCCTTTCTTTATGTTGAAATTAAGTAAATTAAAAAATAAATTACTCACCATTAAACATGATAATACAACGGGTGCAAATATTTGTTGTTAATTAGTAATTCCTAAAAAAAAAAAAGACAAAGACACAGTTTTATATGTTAAAATAAAAACACAAAGTAAAGGTTGTACATTAATGTCAAAAACTGAACAAAGAACAACATCATTTTCAAGGTTTCTCAGCCTAAAACTAATATTTTCAAGCGGCATATTTAAATTTTACTTAATTTAAAGTTAATATTACAATTTCTGATGAATTTAATTTCACAATTCCCACGAAATTTGAAGAAAATACTTGATAATTCAAGTACATTGAATATTAATTCTTTTGTTCACCAAAAAGATAGTCAGCGCCTAAAAAAGCCGCTGACTAAGCCTGCAAAATGATGCTGTCAGAGGATTAAAATTCCTGGAAGCTGATAAGCCGCAGATTTCTTATTCCAGAGAGTCTTACGTGTTAAAGTTCGTGGAGCGTTACTCATGCATAATCGCATACATAAATACATACAGAAAAAAAGGGCAAAAAGTATGAGATTTATATTCAGTTTGATCTTTGAACACACATCACGTTGAGCAGAACACAATGCGTGGGCTTTGTTCGCGGTTAAAGGGAAGTGGGCAGCCTCAGCGATAACAAGTACACCCAGCAGCCAAGCCAAGTCAGTCCCAGTCCCAATCCAATCCACATCCCAAGCAACCGATCCAAGTACGGATCTCTCGATTTCAGCAAAACCTTATGCATATTTCCTGTTGACACAACCGCACACGAGAGTTGAAGAAACCTTTGAGAAACAGGCACAGGGGCCATTCCACATTTATCGCCTGCATTCGGGGGAATTAAAGATCGACGAGAGGTTTTTCCTGTGTTTTTTTATTTTTTATATATACATTTTTTATCGTTCGTCAGGCAGGCAGGGACAACAACAAGAACAACAACAATAAACTATGATAAGGACGGCATAAAAATAAAACGTAGGCGTTTACCGAACACTAAGGAGAACTAGTAAAAACGTAAATTCCCCAATGACGGCGGAGAAAAACAATTGGGGGTGTTATCACAAAACGGGGCATAAAAAAGTAGATGTAACATACATACATCATATATATATATATTTTATATAGAACAAAATATGAAGGCAGACTGTCATAACTCCCAATTGTGCAGTTGTTGTGTGTTTTTTCTAAGGCCTTGCCTGTGTGATAAGGCATTAAAATAAATGTTGCCACAGGCAGGCAACTCGACCTGATAACACCTACACACAACACACACCCCTACCCAGACACACACTTGTTTTTCCTTGTCCTTCGTCGCCATCTTTCTGGGGGTTTTCCTCAAGCGAGACAGGCGGCTGTAAAAGAAAACTCGGGCCTGCCTCAGACGTCAAACCCTGATAAGGCGAAAGTCGAAGGGAGAAATCGGGGAGAAATTGGGAGAAAGATGTGGAAAAAGAGTGGTTCTGGTTCTGGTTCTGGTTCACCTTGGAGCTACCCAGCGGCTATTAAAGCCACATAAATTATAATTTTGTTGCATTCCCCCTCTCCCATGTAGGAAAATATACACACATCCATTCCCATTGTCTCCTATAACTTTTCCCCCAATCTTTCGTTGGTCATAAATTCATATGGCTAGTTTGTTGTTTTTTTTTTGTGTTTTTTTGGGGGGAAGAAGGTTGTTTTTTTAGGGGTTAGGGGAGAGGAATGGGAAGGCGCTTCATTTTTACCTTCTGCATATAGGAGAGGCAGCAAGTGAAATGAAAAAGTTTGACACCATCCCCGACGAGCTCCGAAAACAAAATATGAGAGGAGATTTTTGATTTTTTTTTGATACAGTGGATATAATAGAATAATAATAATAGTATTATTTATAAGATACTGAAATATACGAAATTTACTATATATACAAAATATAGGAGTTATTATTTTGAATTATTTTCTTTTAATGCAAAACTTGAATTTCTTTACGTTTCTATATTTATTTTTAATGCAGTTTACAATATTACAGTTATATTAGCACCAAAATATAAGTGTTTATAAAATATTGGCCCAAATTATCTATTTCTAGTCATTTTAGGTTTCCTCAACCCATTATTACACAATAAGTTCCCTTATTTCCAAAATCTTCTCTGTTCTTAATTTATATTCATTTTTTATAAATATGTTCCACTGTACTCTCCATGCTCCTTAACTTGTTTTGACTTTTTTTCTGACTCTTTGCCGCTGTCCGTCGTTATTAATATTTACCTAAGCTGCGATGATTGCCAGTCTCGCAGAAAAGCTAATAAAGTTGGCCAAGCGAGGAAAAGCAGCCGGTTTATGAGTTGCAAACTCCACATCAGCCCCCATCCCAGAATCCGCTTCCACTTTTGGGGAAATCGCCACTTTCGGTTGCATATAATTTACGGCTTTGTTAATGACATTTAAACATTTAAACACATGCGAATGGGCCCAAAAATGGCAACAACAGCCACAATTGACACATGGCAGAAGGCAAACTGCACACTGCAAACTGCATTCTCTTTTCCAAAAGACTCCGAACAAACCAATTATAATTGATGTGGCACATTGCATTTATTTAATATTGTTGGCCATTGGCTTTTACACGTGTTCGCCCCGTATTAAATTATTATGTGTGAAAACAATTAATTATGCGGCAAACAAAAACGCTGCCAGAAATAACAATAATGCCGAGCAGAACGATGCTCATTATGGAAATCAGGCTGCCGACTCACAAAAGTAGGCAACCAAATGGTATTCCACTTTTTTTAACTCGTTCTGGCTGCCACTTTTATTGAAAAGGCATTAAAATGGCCAACGAACGAGGCCGCAGGCGTTGACAGCGGTAGCGGGGAATATCAATCCGTATTGGTGGCCAACATTGTTGATGCAACATTTAACATTTGTTGTTAAGGTCAACATCATTAACCAAAGGGGAACGAGTCCAAATGGCAGGCCATAAATTATGGGGGAAAAAACACAGAGGTCCTGGAACAACTTTAGGTTGAAAAAAGTGCAGCAATTAAATATTTGCTTAACTGCACAAAAACACACACACATGGCTGCAACTTTTTGGCCACAACTCATTTGGCGGGTTTGCCCGACGCTTCCGGTGGCCACCTTTTGCCCCGCCACAAAAATGGAGGCAGGGAGCCAAAGGAGCAGACAATTCAAATTGAAAAATTATATGCACTTTAGGTGTAAAGTCCAGAGCGAGTCCTGTGCGAGTCCTGCCTGGTTCGTCTCTTCGGCGCCGCCGTCGCTTGACGAACGGAGCGAGTGAAAAATTAATAGCAATTTATTTAACGCCCCTTTTGGTCTCAACCCTTTGCTCTGCCTTTTTCCGTGTTGTTCTCCCCACTTTTTAAATGTATTTTTATGTATGTACGAGTATTATTGCTGGCACTGTAAGGTCAAGGGTTAAAGGGGCTGGGCTGTTAAAAGTTTAAAAATTATTTGCAATTAAAGCGAACAAATTAAAAAACTTTCTCAATGCAAAAGTCACAAATTATTGTCCATGGAGTTTTATAAATAAAATAAAACCAAATGGTTACAATTAGTTGGAATAATAAATAATGTGCACTAAAGGGAGTTTTCTATTTTGAAAAGTAGTAAATTATGGCCAGTAAACAAATATATGATGTAATTATAATTAAATTGGACATGTTTCTACTTGAAAAGTTATCCTTAAATGATAATAATTAGTTGGAAAAATAATAATTCCACTCAGTGTTGAACTCTCTTTATTTCCACTTTAGAGTCTAAAAAAAGGAAACCCAACAGTCTGTAGATAATTTTTTATGGTTCCCATTCCCCCTAAACACATCATCATCATCATCGTTGAGAGTTCCTGTTTCCTTAAGGATTTCCCCTCCTGATTTTTCCTCTATTTTCCCCTCCGCAGTTTACACCTGCACTTTTCCACATGTCAGACTACAATTTAAACTTCTTGTTTCTCGGTTTATTCTCGATTTTTTTCTTTTTAAGTTACTCCTGAGATTTATATCAACTTTCACCGTGAGGGCCATAAATTATGTGGCTCCGTTTCTCACATGGAAATTCCTCCGACAATTTCCCGGCCCTCGCCGAGCCAAGTCCCGTGGGTTTTTTCACTTGTGACGTTTATTGTGCGGTTGTTACTTGATATGTTTAATGAGAAATGTTGAGCAGGGGAATTGAAAATTCCGAGGGGATAAGAAGAAAGTAATAGTACTTAGTACTCAGTACCATATAGCGCTTGAAATATGTATCTTTGGACACTCGTCTAGATTGTACTTGCACTTGAAGACGACTCCAATGGAGATTTACGGGTGAAGTTTAAAATTGCAGTTGTAAATGGTTTTTTATGGAAATTGTGGAGATAGTTTGTAAGTCAAGAAGAGTGTTGTTGAAACTAGAACTTGTTGAGAGACAAAGGTGATGTAGAAGGCAAAAATTGGGTTCGTTAGAAATGAACATTTTATGAAGAAAAAGTCAAGTTAAAAGGTTCAATTTAAGCTTGAATTAGTAGAAAAGGCAGATTAAAAATTAATGAGTTATATTCTAAATAAATTCAAAGACGTCAACTATTAATGGGAATTCCAGCTAAATATGATAAGAAGCAAGACACCCACACAACAAAAACACTTCCTTTGCTGGAAAGATAATCACAAAAAAATACCCCAATTCCCGTGACTAATTCCTGATAATCACAAAATATTATTGTAAAATGTACAAAATTGAGCGCAGCAGCTGCTGGCCTTAATAATGAGAGAGAATCATAATTTTTAACCCGACACGTTTCGTTAATTTCCTCAAGACTAGACTCGACGGCTTTTATCAAAAGTGATAAATTTAATTTATACCGCGGCGTCGCCTAATTTATGTTTGCCTAATACGCAACTAATTTTCGCGCAGGTCTCCTCCGTCCGTGGAAAATTCAGGGCAGAGCATCATCATTGAGAAAAACGTTTTATTTATAAACAATTAAATTTGATTTGTCGCTACGTTGGCAGCGCTAGCGAATGGAAACGAAACGAGAGAGATTTTTTTTCTCAGGCTAGATGATTTATGGAAAATTAATAATTTTAAATCCCAGAGATACATACTCTCGAGTATTTCATGTCTTCTGCACAAAAACGAAAAACCGAAAACGCATAAAATATTGAGAAATGCGGCAGTGGATAAAAGTATTTCCCTGTTAAATGCGCGTGTTAATCAATTTCCCCCAACTGGGAATTAATGCAGAGATGATCGTGATGAAAGTTAATGAACCCGCCGACGTAACACACACACGTCCATTGTTCTAGCTTGCGGCAATAAATTAACCCAGCCGAAGTCCGGGCTCACACTTATCAGGCTTTCTCTGCCCAGGATCGGTGAATCGGTGGATCGGTGGATCGTCGGAGATAACCCCATGTGATCTCCGCCGATCACGATTCCACGAGGTACTACAATTAGTTCTATCTCTGTCTCCGGCAAGGTACGTCAATGGCCCGAGTTTGTGGGGATTCATTCATTTGAAAAACCCTAATCAGTTATATTTTTCTTTGCGGTGGCAGCTGTGGCGCAGATAAGCTCAAAAATTGGGTCGCGTATTTCGCTATAAAGCAGTTAGATCAGACATCATTATGTTCCTTCTCGAGCTCTCTTTCGTTTCATCTTTTTGCGCTAAACATTTCTTTGTGGCGTCGTTAATATTATTATTTGTTTCATTTATTTTTTTCTCGATTTCTGCTAGCTGACCTCAAAAAGAATAAAATAGAATAAAAGAAAAACAGAGGAGCACACAAAACTTTGAGCTTGTCGCTTGTTGTTATTTTTGTTTACGCATTTCGTCAGGCGACAGGTGCGCTTCTCTATATCTAATAGATACTATATAGACATTCATGTCCACATTTTTTTGTCCACCTACAGTGCGTTTCGAAAGTGTTATTTGATTTCAAAGGAATTTGAAAACTTTGTGGTGAGACAAAAGAGTAGGTTATCGAAATAATCGTTTTCAGTTCAAGGCTTATCGAATTAAAACGAATATTGAAACTCTAGAACCAATATTTATAAGGAAAAAAATTACAACAGAGATACTTATCTAAAAAATAAAATCAATAAATATTTAAAAAATGATTTAATATAATTAACATCGATTACCTGTCGATTAGTGGTGGAGTTGTGGTATTACTAAATAATCTGTTATCATGCCATTTACAATTCATGAAACACCCATTCTAGTTCATCATAATCTATATATTTTCCAACCCCACTGTATCCATTATTCTCCACCGTGACATCGGTCGGTATTTTGTCAACATTGTTTGCTCGCCTTTGGTGTTGTCACTTTGAAAGCCGAACGATCTCCCTTTGGTCGATCATCTTTTACGGCCAATTATGTGCGCTATTATGGCCAAATTCCCATGTCACTCACTGCATAAAGCATTTTGGCCCCGGCAAATCGTGAGATACGTTCACAAATTAGCTCTCTGTCTCCGCCGGGACATTATCTTGGTCTATATAGAAACACACACATGTGTGTGTTTGTGTGGGCCTCGTTCGTTTGATTTGTCTATTAGTTGGGCGGCGGCTGCGGGCGTTTCTGGCCCACCTACGAAGCGTGGCTATAATTATAGCCAAAGGCTTGTCGCCTGCAATTTAAACAGGCCAAAATGCAATGTCCAGTACAATTTACGATGACGAGCGCTTTGAAGCCGGAGCCATGTGTGTGGTCCAGAAAAAAAACTACTATCACTAGTAGTTTCCGGCTGATTTTTCGGGCGACTGGACTGATAACTCAAGCGACATCCCGCTGACTTTTCAAATACTCGGTACCGAAAATAATATTTACTTTCGGCCTCACCTGATCGAACACCAAATCGGGAGATAGAGCGGGGTTTAGGTATTGTTTTCACAGCACCAGCACCGTCAGAGTTCCCAGTTTAAGTCCAGTTCCCGGCCCTGATCCGCTTTCAGCTTGTTTACGCGCACACGCGCCTCTTTCGAATCGATTGAGTAAGCGATAGTGCCCGGCCTTATCAGCTATGAATATTATTACCCCGAATATTCTTGGAACTTCGAATGTCGATTTTAAGGTGGAAGTTCCACCGTGGAACAATGAAAGTACACGTAAGAAAATTAGAAAATGTAAAGTGCGTGTATTTCAAAAGAGATAATTGCAAAGATACACAATAGGAATACGTATGTATCTGTGTTCAAATAAACATTATAAAGATAAGGTGTTTGGTTCTACCTAAGAAAAATATCAGAGAACTCATAAAGGTTTTTACACAAACGAATTTAGGAATAAATATGTTCATAAAATATATTTATAAAATTAGGCAACGAGTTCTGTCCCAACAGGAAGATTGGCCGATAACCTATAAGTGATATTGAGAGTTGTCGAAATAATTATATATACGAAATCCAATTTTATACCATTTACACGTAGTTTCTTTTCGTGTACTCTGCCGAAGCTGTGGACTCTGCGTCCTCCTCCTTTCCTTTCATTTCGTACATTTCAGATGAAATTTAATTAATTAAGCGGCTAGCAACATGTGGCAAAGAATGGGCGCGTGTGCGTGGCTTATCGACGCTAATGCCACAGAGGTTAGACTGTACCTTTGGCCACTCACTCGAGTGGTTAGGTTAGCTTGTGGATTCCATGTGCGCCAATGGCCCATTCACTTCAGGGGAAATCAATCAATTTTCAACTTTAGCTCAAGTGGCACTGGCTCCCCTGAAATACACACTTGAGTCATGCACACCGCCGTCTCTCTCTGTCCGTCGGCTGTCCGTCAGTTAACCCCCGGGTTGGCGGACATCTTCGTGGGGCTTTTGTTAAAAGGTAGCTTCAATTGGCATTTCCGCTGTCAGTTCATCGCAAATATAATAATAACTACAACAACAAGAGCGCATAAGAAGAATCCGGCTGACGCATCAACAAATAACAAATGGAACTTACCTTTTGTAAACGTGTGCACTAGCATTCCCGCGTGTGATCGTGGAGCATCTGTATCTGTGTGTGTATCTGTGGCGGCGTATCTCACGGCTGCCATTTTCATTTCCATTTCCATTTCGTTTGCACTGCGCCTCGCTTTACATTTAATTGATAACGCCGACGACGGCGACAACAACAAAGCGCGTACATTGTGAGCGGCGGTTTAATGTCCGCTCTGTGAGGTGTCTACAGTGGTTACTCGATAGTGTACACTTTGTGAATAGTTTTAACATTTTATCAGTTGTTAATTGAAAATTTTCCACAAAAACTGTTCGTGAGGAGCACTGTTAGCACTCTAAAGATAAAATCTTTTTAAACTCTCTTCCTCCCTAGCTACCACTGTACGCATTGCGTTCCATGGTTTCTACGGTTCTACGCTTCTAGGTAGGCGTAATCGCTGCGGTTTACAACCGACAATCGCATACCGACAACCTGATTAAGCGTAAAGAGTGCTTATGCTTATGTGGTGAGCCAAAGCGGGACAGCGAGAGCGTCTGACTCCGCACGCCATGCAATGGAAGCGGAGATAACGGGTTTTTCGATTCCAGTGCGCCTGTGTAAGTAAGTGGGAGTGAGCCAACAACAGGTGGCCATGCTGCAGCAGCTACACACATACATATGTATTTAGGTAAAAACCCATGTTCTCACTCACTCACCTGGCTGGCAAATGGCCGCTGCTGTTTTTCTGTTCTGTTGACTTTTGTCATTTTGGGGAGTAGGACTGACGTCACCATTTGGCTGCAACAAGCGTGGCAGGTAAAATAACATTGAATTTGAGTTTCCATTTCAATTGGAAAATGAAATAGAGTTTCCAAACGGAAACGGAAATTGTTATGGCTGTCGAAACGATGAGGGAAAAGCACATTTTCCCGTCCGTTTGTTTTTTAGCAGACGCAGCAGCAGCACAAACAAATTAGGATCGCTATAAATGTATTATTTTTCTCTGCACGCTAAAAACAATAAACACGGTGTCACGTTGTCGAACAAAACTAATTACGATACATAATAATAGTTTTCGAGTTTGTGTGTGTGTTTTACAGTTTCGAAGGGGAATTTGTGATCTCATCTCGAGTGTAAATTGGTTATGCGTTGATGATAATGACTAATAGCGCAATGCGCGTTAATTGAAATTCATGAGTTAACCGGCAATGAGGCGTCAAAGTCCATAAAGCGGTACAGTGGGGCTTATTAATACGTTGACACTAATGGAACACAATAAGCAGATAAATATTAGAAAAGGTTTTAAGCTCACCAAATTGTAATATACATCGTATTTTGTGCAAATAGTAACTTAATTATGATAACGATCCTCCAGCGTCGTGAACTTTGGCAACAATAACAAAATCCTATTTATTTGCTTTGAGAACCGATGGAAGCGAAGGTGAGACAGCAATAAATGGAAAGTTCAACGCCTGAACGGTAAACAACACTCGCATACCCGTACACAAGGGTCGGTCGAAAGAGCGAGATGGACGACGGGAAAGTACCGGAGTGGGAGGGGGATAACAACACGTGTTGCCATCTGTCCGCCGAAAGCGCCGCAAATCTTTCAACGCGCCCGCTAAGTGGAAAAGTGGAAATGGCTCCACTTTCCCTTTCATTTTCACTTTACACCGCACTGCACCTTTACACAAGAGTACCGGAGGGAGGAGCTGCATTTGATGCGTACAATTTGTTGCCAAACAAATCAAAATCAAAGCACAAACAAAAAGATTTGATTAGCATCAGCTGTTGAAACATTTGATGTGATGTGATGTGCGCCCGACGCTCTGTTGCATTTTGTTTATTTTAGGCCTTTTTTGATTGTTTGGCTTAGTTTTCGTTCTTTTTTTGTCGCAATTTTCCAATTGAAGTTTAATTTTTATTGGGATCCCACAGCTGAGCGCAGCTTGTGTTCTCTTACTGACCCCACACTCTTTCTTTCGAGCGCTCTCTCTATCTATCTCTCGCTGTGGGGTCTTTTCGTGCTCTTCTTCCTGCTCACCTTGCATTGTTGTTGCCGCCACTCCACCTCCACCTTCGCTGGAAGTGGAACTATGGCCATCTCTTTCGCACTGCCCTGTCACTCCGCGACTCTTCGTTGCTCCGCTTTCATTTTTCATTTCATTCTTCGCGTTTGTTCGTTGTTCGCCGCGCTCGCGTTTCGCTCTTCGTTCTCCGCGGGCCTTATTTTATTTCCATTTTAATTGAAGTTTTCGCGTGTTTTTATTGCGTTTTACGGCGCTCGATTTCAAAAAACGTTTTGCAGTGCAAATCTACGGAATCACAACATTTTGAAATATCAAAAAAATGTCTGCATTTACGACTCGAGAAACAGCAGCGCACAAAAAATGGATCGTATTCGGTGGTCGCTTTTGATTTGACCTGCTTTGTGGTCTCGTTCTTCTTGCCTTGAAACAAATTAGAAAGCCGTTAAATTTAAAAGAAATAAATACGCGCGCTTGTTGTTTTAAACAATTTTTATTACCTGTGCGTTGGTGTTCTCTCTGCGTGGCCCCAAAAATCAAGCAGGGACCAACAACAACTACACTGACAGAATGTCAGCTGCTGCTATGACGCCGCTGGCGTCGCAGTTGGTAGAGGTAACTGTTTTCCAAATAGAAGAACGTAGAATGAGAGAATCTTGAAAAGCTGTCCCTTAGGGCGTTAGTGATGGGATCACCATTAGTGATGAGCTAACGAATTATGATAGTTATTTGAATAATTATTAAACATTTTTCATATAAAACCCTTTAAAAAATAATAATATTCAAACATTCCAACTTTAATCCTAAATTTCTTATCCTTTCCAGACCTGCCGAATCTGCCAAAAGGCGTTCGCGAATGTTTATCGCCTGCAGCGGCACATGATCAGCCATGATGAGAGTGCTTTGCTGCGAAAGTTCAAGTGCAAGGAGTGCGACAAGGCCTTCAAGTTCAAGCATCATCTCAAGGAACATGTCCGCATCCATTCCGGGGAAAAGCCCTTTGGCTGCGACAATTGCGGCAAGCGCTTCTCCCACTCGGGCAGCTTCTCCTCCCACATGACGTCCAAGAAGTGCATCAGCATGGGCCTCAAGTTGAACAACAATCGTGCTCTGCTCAAGCGATTGGAGAAGAGTCCCGGCTCCGGAGGCGCAGCTCGTCGCTCGCCCTCGGATCAGGGTCTTAAGCAGGAGCAGCAATCGGGGCTGCCGGGATTGCCGAATCCGATGATCTACTTTGCCAGCGATGCTCAAGGGCAGGCGGGAAATACAGCTGCCACGCCCTTCCCACCTTTCCATCCCACAAACTACATGAATGCGGCTCTGTTTTCCTTTCCCAATCCCTTCATGGCTGCTGCCGCTCTGGATCCTCGCGTTCATCCGTACAGCATCCAGCGGCTGCTGCAACTCACTGCTGCAGGTCAGCAACAGAGGGAGGAGCAGGAGCAGCAACAGCAGCAGCAGTTGGAGCAGGAGGAGCGCGAGCCCGAGGAGGAGACACCCGATGAACCCAAGCTGATCATGGACATTGATGAGCCGGAGATCAAGGATCTAAGGGCCCCCACACCCGAAATCCGAGAGGAGGCAGCGGCTCCCATTAAACAAGAGCCCAGCAGGGAGGCCTCCCCAGTTCCCGAGAGTGATCCCGCTACGCCGCAGGAGATTAAGCAAGAACAGGTACAGGAACCGCTGTCGGTAGAAGAGGCGGAGCCACAGTCCTCGGTTGAAGAACCCTCCTCAATAGAGCCACTCGCCGATTTGCGCTGCAGTCGCTGCTCCAAGCAGTTCAACCACCCAACCGAGCTAGTGCAGCACGAGAAGGTGTTGTGTGGCCTTATCAAGGAGGAGCTAGAGCAACATTTCCATCAACAACAGCAGCAGCAACTGCAACTCCAGACCACGTCCTTTGTGATGCCATCCGCCAGCGAAGAAGACGACGAGGATGAGGAGATGGAGGAGGAGCCGCGACAGGAGAGCGGTGAGCGCAAGGTCCGAGTGCGAACGGCCATCAACGAGGAGCAGCAGCAGCAGTTAAAGCAGCATTACTCCCTGAACTCGCGACCCAGCCGAGATGAGTTCCGGATGATAGCCGCCCGCCTGCAGCTCGACCCGCGCGTGGTCCAAGTCTGGTTCCAGAACAATCGATCTCGCGAGCGAAAGATGCAGAGTTTCCAGAGTAACCAAACCACGCCCGTGGCCAACAATGAAGCTCAAACCTCGCAGACTTCACGTGAGGATCAACCCTTGGATCTGTCCATCAAGCGAGATCTGCTGACGCCAAAAAGCGAGAGCTCGCCACCCTACATACCGCCGCAGAGCACTGAGGCCCTGAATCCCGAGGCCGCCATCAATCTGAGCAGGAAGTTCTCCAGCTCCGCCTCGATGTCGCCAGCCTCGATTTCACCCTCATCCGCGGCGGCCATCTACTTTGGCGCTGGCCCGCCGCCTTCGCCGCCCAACAGCCAACTGGAGGCCACTCCTCGAACGGCCGGCCAGGCCTTTCCCGGACTGCCCTACATGCTGCCCATGCCCCGACTCCCCATGGAGGCCCTGTTCCAAATGCGTCCCGGTGGCGAGTATGCCCCCAATCATCCCCTGATGAACAGTATTAAGCTGCCCGATTATCGTGGCACAAGTCTGAGTCCCGGCGGTTCAGAGAAGCGGTCGTGGCGCGACGATGACTCGCGCATCTCCCACGAGGATGACTTCAGCGGCGGACTGCTGCCGCCGAAGCCGAGGCGAGGCAAGCAGGAGACCCATGGCCATGCCGGTGACCCCGATCTGCCCTTTGTGTGCGATCAGTGTGACAAGGCCTTCGCCAAGCAGAGCTCATTGGCGCGCCACAAGTACGAGCATTCCGGTGAGTGTGTAAATCTTTTCTGTGTTCCGAGTTCATTTAATTTTACTTTTCACCTGTGAATCGAATCTTTGACTAAACCTAAAACTCTCTTTTAAAAACAGGTCAAAGACCCTACCAGTGCATGGACTGCCCAAAGGCCTTCAAGCACAAGCACCACCTGACGGAGCACAAGCGTCTGCATAGCGGCGAGAAGCCCTTCCAATGCTCCAAGTGCCTGAAACGCTTCTCCCACTCGGGCAGCTACAGCCAGCACATGAACCACCGCTACTCCTACTGCAAGCCCTACAGGGAATAGGTAAGCGACACCTCAGTGCCGCCCACCTGCCAACCAGGAGCAGTTCCCCAACCGCCGGGAGGAGCGCCGCCAGCGCCGACGTCCAATCGCGGTCGTCGTCGCGTCCAGGCGATAAATCCAGCGTATCCGCCGCACCAGCACCAGCATCCCCACCATCCGCATCCACATCCCCTGGCAGCCATGGCCGCCTACCAGCAACAGCAGCAGCAGCAACACCAGCATCGTCTGGCCTGGAATGGAGCCGGGGTGATGCTGCCGCCGCCGCCCAGTCAGCAATCACATCGTCCGCCGGCTCCACATCCGCCGCCGCTGCTTTCGGGAGCGGCTTTCGGTCAGCCGCCGCCGCCAACGGCAACGCAGTTCTTTCACCATCATGCAGGACTGCTGCCACCACCGCCCCCGCCGCAGCAGCAGCAGCAGCACCACCAGCAACAGCAGGCTGTAGGCCCGCCTACGTCCTCGCCCGCCTTTGACTTCTTCAATGCCAAAATGTTTCCAAATTAAGCTAGGGACGGGTTCGTGTCCCAGCTAGCAGCAAGCTCTTTTACCCCTTTTAGGGGTTTGAGAACACGCTTAGCGGGGACCCGAAACCAGGTGCAGTACACGACTTACAGGCTGTACTTAATATAACAGACGGAACCAGAAAAATCTCAGAACGTGCAGGAACAACACACAACACAACACGAGCACCCTTAGACCGAGTCGGAAGAGAGAAATATTTTTTATAGCCATTTAACCTACCAAAACACAAAAAAAAAAGTGAAAAATGAAAAAAGAAAAGGAGGAGCAGCGAGAAAAATCACACAAACAACCTTTCGTTTGAGCGAATTTATTATTTTTATATTATTATATATTTTACAAATGTTGTAACCACTTTTGTTTCTTTAGTATTCATTTTCTGTTTACGTTTAGCGCCTAGGTTTCGGTCAGAGATATAGAATTATCTATTTTTTTACATTATATATTATGGATTAATGTTTTTAGTTTATAGGAGCTGGGCAACCCAGTACCAAGTGCTGCAGAATACTCAACAAAAGAGCATGTATCCTAGATGGAATAAATATGTGTATATATATTTTTTTACGATTAATGTATATTTGCTTAAGCTTTTTATATTCGTTAACCTTTTAGTTCCACCTACAAACCTCCGGACCAAAAAAAAAAAAAAGAAAGAACGAAACAGACAATACCGAGACGAGACCAGAGTTACAGATACAAAAGTTACAAGTATTATGCAGCAAAAAACTGTATTAAAGCCACCACCAAACAAACACACACAAAACATTGTAAAGTCCACGCCCCCTTATTGTTTATATAGTTTAACATTTTAATATGGAAAACCCACCGCTTTTCCGCGCGCGTTTCAAGCTCTCGCTCTCTCTTACTTAAGGAACTTTGTCAAAAAAAAAAAAAAAGTACTTTCTCGAACTACGCTTTAGTCCCCGTCTTAAGCCCCTAACCTCGTAACCTCCTAACCCTTAATCCGGAGCACGAACACCTACAAGATCATTCCATTTTGGCCAGAGCAGGTGCAAACTCATATGCATTTAGGCCTACGGCTCGCCGCTCGCCACTCGCTACTCGCCAATCGACAGACAGAGACACGTTTGTAAAGCTAAAATATTCGCAGAAACCCAACTAAATCTAAATCTAAATGCTAAAACTAAAAACTAATGCTAACACTAACATTTAATATATATAATATATATATATACGAAACAAAAACTTAATTTGGCCTTACTAAAGATTATTTAACAATTAATGAATTAATTCAAAACTGTGC